>JARFIX010000079.1:0-207750 GCA_036346125.1 Lycocerus yunnanus | reverse complement strand
AATTCAGTAAAATTAATTTGTTTTGTGTTGGCAACAAGCGACAGGGGAAGCTAGTGGGTGGAGTGTTCGGGCTTTTGCTGGTAAAAAATTTATGAATCTAGATATCTATATACAGGGTGTCCCCGTGACCGTGGAGAACCTCTTAGGTAGTGATAGAGGACACTTTTCTAAGACATATTTTAAATAAAATTTTGTCCAAGTCCAAACCCTTGGGGGTACCTCACTTTAAAGCAATTTTTTCAATTTATGATTTCAAGCGGCCATTGCACCGATATTTTTGATTTTTTGGGTTTAATAGATTAGAGCTTTTCTATAGAGCATTTGAATATCTACAAATTATGTTATAATCTCTTATCGCCTAGAATCAACAGATTTCGAGTTATGAATTAAATTAAGGGAAAAAATGTCAAAAATTCCGAGTTTTATTTTTTACTTTCTTGCCAACCCGTATCTTTTAAACGAAACGTCTTAAACTAACGGCCCAAACCGGATAGGAAATTTAACGGGCTACAACGTTGGTTTAATAATTTTTTTTGGGAAACCAACGGTTTTCACATAAATTACGAAAATAACGAACAAAGTGTAGGTAAAAAAGAGTAAATAAATTCACAAATTTATTTAAATAAATTTTTAAAATGGCCTCCCTCATTTTCAGCACACATACGTGCTCTTTTCAAAATGTGTTGCACGGTATTATTTATAATGGAGCTTCTTTCATTAAGTTCAAATTGAGATTTTTAGAATTTTAAACGTAATAACGTAATAAAAAAAAATAAAATAAAAAAACGTAAATAACTAGCTAGCATTAAAAAGTAAATTTGATTATTTTTTACAATAAAGAAAACTTGACTAAAGAATGTTTTAAATAAACGCATATTTTATTAAGAGGAAAATTAAGTTCACGAAAAACTTGAGTATTTTAACTTTAATTTGAAAATATTCCATAGGAATATTGCATGCAACATACAAATACCGCTATAACTTTAATAGAAAATTTTTTTTGTTGGGACCATTTCTATACCTTTCAGAAATGTAAAAAGACGTATTATGATCAAATTTTAGAATATATTTATGGCACCATTACTTCGAAAAAAAATCAAATGTCCTGACAGGCCTCACCCGGCGCTCGTGTAACTTTCTGTTGAAAACTCATAATTGACTTTTTCGCTTATTAGTGATGTTTTTAAAAGTTACTTTCGGAACAAAAGATAAAAATTTGGATTTCCAAACTAATTAGAGTATTTCTTGCTATTGGCACTAGAAATAGATTTTAAAATAACGTTTATTATGTTTGAATCCTGGTTATTTTACAATCGCAAGAAGCTAATAATTTGTATGTTTTATTTTTTTGTAAACCTTTCTAAAATAAAGCGGCACACTTTGGAGTACTATAATTAATTTATGATGTAAAACGCTTTAAAATTTTCAAAATTTTAAGCTACAATTTAATGTTTTCATTGATCTAAATAATAATAAATACAGCCTTGTGCAAAAATATTAGGTACCCTACAGTTTTCAAATTATTTTAAAAAGGGGTTGTTTTAGGGGAAATCAAACTCAATATTTTTTATAAAAGACATTATTTATTAATAATATTAATATTTGGTAGGTCCACCCTTGGCTTTTATAACTGCAGCAACCCTTTTGGGCATACTCGCTACCAGTTTCTCACAATCCTTGTCACTTATTTTGTCCCAATTTTTTTAACGAAGTTATAAGTTGTTTTTAAGTAATTGGTTGTTGCCACCCTTTGCTTTAATATACTCACAAATGTTCGATGGGATTGAGATCTGGAGACTGCGCTGGCCAGTCTAGCAGTTCTATCCCAGCACCGCTAATCCACTTCATGCTATGTTTTGATTTATGACAAGGCGCATTGTCTTGCGTAAATTTAACCTCCCTCATATTGGTATCACCAAAAACTTGGTTAAATGATGGCACAATAGTAGTTTCTAAGACTTTGATGTACTTTTTACTGTCCATACGATCCTCACAGAGAGACATTTCCTCTGCGCCACTGGCTGCCATGCATCCCCAGATCATCACACTACCTCCTCCATGTTTTATTGCAGGCCCCACAGTCAGGGTTGTACGCTTCACCTACCCTTCGTCTTACAAACGTTGCTCCAGAAGTTAGAAACACCTGTAAAATATCGTTACGTATTAATCGATACTATAAGTGTTAAAACGGCAACTTCTTAATAAATTAATTTTTTTACAAAAGTAGAAACATAATAAACGTACCTCGAAGTTGGATTCGTCAGACCACATTATATTTGACCAATTCTTAATGGTAAAATATTTATGTTTTTCAGCCCATTCTAACCGCGCTATCTTATGTTTTTCTGAGAGCCATGGTTTTTCTGGCTTTGCATCCTCTCAGTCCAGCATTAGTTCACCTTCTTCTCACCGTACTTGGATGTACAACTTTTCCTTTTTGCTTCGATAAGTCAACAGCGAGCTGGGTAGATTTTTTTTGGTTTTTATAGACACGAATGAATTGCCCGATCCTTACGAGAACTTGTCACTCTTTTTCTGCCCGTTTTATACTTGTTTTGATGAGATCCGGTTTGCATAAAGCGTTTAAGGGTGGTTTACACCCACAACGCGAAATTTTACTCGTCTTGCAATTACAACTTGTGATTTACCGTTTTGTGTAAAAGCTGTATGAGTTTCCGTTTTTTCAAGCTAAGTTCACTTTTTTTGGCATAATTAATTTGCAAACACTATAACAACATTTAATTTAAAATTTTTTTTACAAGTTTATCACGTGTAGTTCAAATTCACGCAGTTATAACAGAATGAGAATTATTCTAAAACTTAAATTTTACACAAATAGGTCCTTAATGTTTTATTGTCCCTTAAAACAGGTACCGTCTCCTTAAATTTTTAAGAAAACTTCAAAGTAAAATAATAGCACAGGATACAAAGGATTGTAACATATGGTTTATGAAATTACCTGAAAAAGAAGGGTGCCTAATACTTTTGCACAAGGCTGTATGTCTCAATAATAAATCCACTGGAATTGAATTATTGGCATAATAAAATATAATGTTGTAAATTTTCATTAGAACCATAAGGGATGGTTTATAAAAATCCGTAAAAAGTAGGAATGGTAGTTTAATTATTATACACTGAGCGAAATTACCATAAGTTCGCTTACATTTTTATTAAAATTTTGAAATTAGACTGTTACAACTCTGATTATTTTTATGCAAGGAGTACATGTAAGAGTCCAGCAGCTTGGATTTATTTCAATGGCTTTATTTTTTCAATTTTCTTTCCTGCTTCTTTACCGTTTCAAATTACCTAAAAGGGTAGTACATTAAAACTAAATTAGTAATAGCAGCGCCAAAATTTGAATTTGGAAAAATTAAGTAAATTTTAGAAATTTTTAAAGATGCAAAAAACGGCAACAACATAGTCGACATGAATTTGAACAAGAAAATATAGATGAGATGATAATTCACTGTAAATCTTACTAGTAGATATGTTTTACAACACATTACCAACAAAAATTTTCAAAACAGCAGGGCCGTATTCAGCAACATCGTCGAAAGAAAAAAGAAATTATCAACAGCTGCAATATTGGAATTTGCAAGAAAACATCAAACTTGAGTACACGAATGACCTAAAATTATTTTTCTGACGAAAATTTAATTTAGATGGTCGCAATGGCTTTAAATTTTATTGGCACGACATGCCTTATGGTAATTCGTTTGAATTTACTACTCTTTTACAGGTAATTTGAAACGGTAAAAAAACAGGTAAGGAAATTGCAAAAATAAGCCAATCAATAAACCATTGATAGGTTTTGGATCTTTACATGTACTACCCGTATAAAGATAATCCGAGTTGTAACAATACAATTTCAAAATTTTAATAAAAATGGTAATTTTGCTCAGTTTAGTTTTGAACTTCAGCAAAGACGGATCTAAGTTCTTATTCCAAAAACCATATTCCAATAAGTGAATAGTTGCAAGGCTTGGTTGTGTATGGAACAAATACAAGCATGCTGCAACGAATGCATTGCAGAAATGTAAGTTGAAATTTAAATACTTGTATTTTGTGTTGTCATTTTTTATCAACATTTTTTTATATATTTGTGTTAGATTAGCTTCTTTACTATTGGAAAACATAAAAAATTTTATTCTGTAACTTTTAGTTTATTTTTGTAGAGTTTTTAATAAACAATGTAAAAAACAATGTTTTTTCTTATTGATAAAAAAACTATGTAAATTTGTATTTTTTTTCAAATATATTTATTGATATTCATAAAATCTAATCATAATTTGCATTTATAAAAAAAAATTTAAATATATTGTCATGTTATCAACTTAAAAACTAAGATAAATAACCTTAATAAAGTAAATTGCATCTTCCGGTTAAAAAACCGCAGCTTCGATAGATAAAGTGTAACCTCGGATGGAACTTTTGGTTGTAACGGGTTGTTAATATTTGGCATGTAGCATTTATAGAAGGTTCATGGCATACCATTAGAGCCATTTTGAATACAAAATTTCATTTCATAAGCTGGCCAGAGCAGTTAGCATTCTAAAAATTAAAATCTATCCTACGGGTACCACAGATCAAAGTTGGAATTGTTTTGCATATCCAATAGCAGCGTCCGCATTTCTTGGCACTATTGTAAGTGAATCCAAAATCCAAAAGATTCAAATAAGGCTAAAATGAGCAAAGAAAATTTCATCCTTCGGAAAATCTAAAAAAGAGAGATTTAGATAACATAAAAAATTGTAATTAGATCATAAGGCATACCAAAAGTTGAGGATTAATTTGTAGAACGATTTGCTATCCAAGTGAGGATGGTAGATGCAAAATTGAATCTTCTACATTGAAAAATGTGAAATTGTAACCTGCAAAGATGTCAGATTTTTAATTTTAGTAATAGATTTGTTAATAGGATAAGGATTTAAGTGAGATTAGTATTGTAAGATGAGGAATTAAAACTAAGTGTTACGCAAGTGGTTAGAATAGGCAAAGTGTGTGAAAATAAACATGGGATGCAAAGAAAGAATTCGTACTTTGACAGTCGATTGTAGAACGACCAGTGTAATTAAAATTTTTTCTAACAATTTTGTGCGGGACGGTTTTGAAGACTTTAATTTTCGTGAAAGTTTAAAGAAGATCCAGTAGATAAGTTCACCCAGCCAATTGGAATCGAGTTTTTTTTGGAAAAACCCAGATGTAAAGTAGGAATTTTCAATTTAATATGCTTCGCGATGCGAAAAATACGTTTAGTAGGTCCTTTTCACTTGCCGAGTGAACATGTGAAAATTTCGTTCCTGAAAAATTTAAAATATGAACGATAACCTATAAAATAATTTTGTCGACATGCAACATATAGCCATTAGTGACGTCATGGATATTTAGCGTAACAAAAAGTGATTTTCAAGAAAATACAACGAAGAAAAAGTTAATAAATAAAAATTTCGTATTTACCTGTGTAAATGTTACACGAAACCACGACGATCCTGCATTTTGGAACCACTGTCTGCGAAGAGGATCAATGACCTGGTATAACAGCTACTGTTAACATCGGTTAGTGTTCTTTGATTTAAAACTCGTAATAACAATGAACGATTTTCCAACACTTTTAGTTTAATTAGTTTTAAGAAATTTTAATTTTAAGTAACCATTTGCTTGCTTAGTTTAATCAAACACGTTCGCACTATTACAAATAAGGTTAGAAAATAAAGTTGTAACAAGAAAGAAGTTATGTTGGTGACATCTGTAGTCATTTTGTAAAAATTTTATTCAAGTCAATACAGATTTCAATACAAAGGCCAAGTTTTGCGGCAGTTTATTAAAAATTTATTCACAGTAACAAGAGCTAAGTTTCATTACAAGATTGCAGCTAGAGCCGTTAAAGTAAGTACGTCACAGGTAACGTTTTCTATCATATAGCAACTTTACATGCATTACAGGTTCATTTATCGAACAATATTTTGCAATTATTAATTATTATTAACGACGGAGCTTATCATTACAATATGAACAGAACAATTTTTATAAGTCTTTTAAATATGGGTCTGATAGACCTCACCCGTGCGCTCGTGTAACTTTTAGATCACCCGTGCGTTAGAAGGTTAAAAAAATCTAGTTAAATTTCAATTGAAAAAACAAGGATAAAGGTTTCAAGGACAAAGATCCAAATACGTACACTCCATGGTCTAAATTATAGTCGAAAAAAGCGCAGGTCGTAAATCAAGAGGTAATATGGAAAAAAAGGACTTCCACAACCAAGAACAATATCGAATAAGATGGTAAACCGGGTCGTGTGTCACGAATGGAGATGAGAGCCACTTTGAGGACTCGTCACGCTCCTGCAAACCACCAAATTTGGGGTCCAAATTCGACAATCCGGAGAGGGAAAGAATGGATTTGAAAAAATCCTGATACTGCAGTAAGACGTAGCCAACCCTACCTGGTCATCTCTTATCGGTCAACCGAGAAACCTACCAATTTTTGTTCAATTCACACCCACTAATTTAAAGGAAGAACATGATGCTGTAATATGACCTAGCCAACCCTATATGCAAGTAAGACATCTCGTGTTAGTCAAATTTCTAAAACTTTAGCTATCATGGACCAGCCACAAAACAAGCACAACAACCACTTTTGGATAAAGTCATTAGAGTTCAAATGGTACATGGCACAGAGGAAGAAAAAATACTAAAAGAAGAGAAGAAATAATTTGCCGTCAAAGTAAATAATGGATACGTACTTCGAAACCAGAGCCTAGCCAACTCCTCGGTAGACAATCCGCGCCAGTTATAAGTGAACAGTAATAAACGTACGCGAAAGTAAATAAACAGAGCAAATAAAAACAAGTGCCACAAAGTGAAGAACTGTTCCAGAGATCAACTCGTCAGAGCCTAGTCAACTCCACGATGAACATCTCCAACAAGTTAAAAGAAGAATAAGTGTTTATAAACAAAGTGAATAAAAAGTAGAGAAAAGTAAATCGATTAGTGCTGTAAAGAAATATTGTAATGATAAAGTATTGTAAAATGTAAAGATTAGAAAGAAATGTTAAAGCAAAATAGTATTTGCATCAAATATCACAAGAGCGTGTAGTGCACCTCAAATAAAATGTAGGGAAGGTTCATGTACAAGGTTAATATTTAACCTGCACAATTAAACAAATCACCACTTTTTACAAGAACTACCCAAGCATTTGTGATAAAATAAAATAAATGGGCATGTAGACCCAAACCAAAGAAATAAATGAAAGGAATCAATAAAGGTATTCATTGAAAATTATCAAGGAAGCTAATATTGAAATAAAAGTAAATAATAATTGTGAATCACCACAGGAGGGTGATATATTAAAGAGTACCAGTAATAAATTAAGGACAGAATTAATATTGCATAAAGAATAAAGGGTACAAAATAAAATAAGTCTATAAAGTCTCTGTAAAGTACATGTGTACTAAAACAAGGTAAAATACCTACTAATGTAAAGTACAAAAATTTAATAAATAATAGCAAGATTCAAAACGTATAAGTTCAAAAATTTGAAAATTAGAAAGAAAATTATTAAGAATTTTTATAACAATATAAACAATGTAACACGGTAAGGTAATTTAAAAGTCAAAAGGAAAATAAAACAGGTAAGTGCCAAAATTTTGAAAAGTGTAAAATGTCTTAAATAAAAATTTTAATGTAATAATAAAAAAAAATTGATGTTAAGAGCCAAAGGGAATTTATAATCTTTTATAAAGTTCGGAGAATAAATAATAGAAAATTGCATAAGGAATAAGAAAAATTTAAAAACTTTATTAATCAAAGTAATTATGGTACGTGTCTCATAAATACAATCATTATTTAAACGATTCAAATAATTTTACAAAAAATAGTAATTAAAAAATCAACGTATTGAATATTTCAAAATCTAAACTTAATATAAATAAATTTTTAATTCGAAAAATTTTCAAGCTTAAAATAAAAGGGTAGTATTGAATTTATAATGTGTAAATTAATCAAACCAAAATAAACGCAATAGGTGACGGCAAAAGCTTAAAAATGTACCTTAGAAATTAAAAGAAAAACTAGATCGTAGCACAAATTGATGTGCAAATTAATGAAACACTCCATAAAAATAAGATAATTAAGATTGATAATAATTCAATTCAATTAATTTATCGAAAAATAAAACTTGAATTTTCAATACAAATTTGAATAATTTTAATTTTTAAAGGTAAATTAAAAGTAATTAATTTTTTAATAAACGTAAAAAACAGTTTTTTTACTGTAATTGTGAGACTAGTTTAAACCATTTGAAAAATATAGATATTATTTTTTTAATGATTAAAATGATAAATGATTTTTTATTATAAGATTGTTCTGATCCAACAATTATATCTGATGTAATTTAATAGTTTTGTATAATTCTAATAATTTTTTTTTATTTTTATAATTGTATGAATATTGTTTATTTTAACTGTATGAGATTAAATATTTTTAATAAGTAATGTTAACCAACTTCAGCTAATGCTGACTGCTGTTCCTAAACAGATTTATTTTGCAATTTTTTTTACTGTCTTGGAGCAGGCATATTTGAAGAGGGGGAACATGTTACATATGCCCACCCTGTATATGAAATAAATTAAAGTAAACTTGATAATGTAATGAACAGGAACACCGTCATCAAATAGCTTAAGGTAGTACGATCATGTAAAGACGGAAATGGAAAATTTCCAGAAGAAAATGTGTGGATTAGCTAAATGATTGTGTGAACAAATGAATTTAAGTAACATGTAAGTATAATAATAAATTTTATACTGTAAATATTAGTTATAGAGATTATGTAGAAATATTGATTAATATAATAATTGTTACCCAAACCGAATTTAACCTATGAGCTACACCCCAACCCCTTAAATAATTCTTATTGCGACATGGTGATAAGGCCCAGTAAACCATTATTGTGACAATACAACATATTAAGTTAAGTATAAAGAAAAAATATGTTTTTAATTCAAACAAGTTAAAAGTTTAAAATAAAAGGGCAATGAAAAATTTATAAAATGTAAATATTAACCAGACTAAAATAAAAGAATGATGTTACGGCAGAAGCTTAAAAGTGTACCTCAAAAACTAAAAGAAAAACCAGATTGTGGCACAAATTGGTGTGCAAATTAATGAAACACTACACAAAAATAAGATAATAATTAAGATTGATATTAAAATTAAATTATTTTTCGAAATATAAAACTTGAATTTTCAATACAAATTTAAATAATTTAAATTTTTGAAGTTAAATTAAAAGCAATTAACTTTAAAAATGTTATTAAGCGTTAAAAAAAAAATTTTTTTTACTGTAATTTTGAAACTCGTTTAAACCATTCAAATATATTTTTATAATTATTAAAATAATAAATGACTTTTTATTATAAAATTGTTTTGATCCAACAACTATATCTGATGTAATTTAATAGTTTTGTATAATTTTATAATTGAATGAATATTTTTTATTTTAACTACACGAGATAAAATATTTTTTAATATGTCATCGTCGATCTGTGAATAACTCCAATGTGACAATTTTTGCAAAAATGTTTTGGTTGATTGTGAACCTACATTGTATGCTGCATAGCTGGTAATAGGCCTAATTTTAGAAACCTAAGTAAAAATGCTTAAAAAAATTGTAATTTATAAACTAAATATTTTTGATAAAAAGTTGTTGTCCTGTAAGATTTCATTATTTAAATTGAAAGTTATTACAGATAGACATTGTAATGTTAACAACTTCAGAATACTAATCTGTTCTAAATGGTTCATTTTACAATTTTTATTAACGCCTTGCAAATGGCTTTTTGAAAGGAATTTCACATATGTTACCTGTATATAAAATTGTATTAAAAAACTAATTTAATGTAATTTAACAGGAAACTGTCAATTGAAATATGTGCGTTCCATCAATGCTGATAAAACTATTTTTAAAATGTATTAAAATTTAAAACTTAATTTGATCAAATTTTTGAAAATTATTGAAATAAAATGAAATAATTGTATTATTTGAAATATCCTATATAATAAAAATCTAACGTAACAGTTAGTGCGAAAAACTTTCTGAAACTGAAAACAGTATTCGCTGAAGTAATTCTTCTATTCACAAACTATTCTCTGCAGGCTTCCAAAATTCTCCGAAATGGCACTAAATTAAGGCTTTGGAAAGGAACCACCATTTTGAACTGAAAACATAAGTAATTGTATTAACCAAAATATCTAGATGATAGGCCATTTAATTCCTACCTGTTTAGATGTCAATAACGCAATAATTAACGAAGCGCCAGCAGTGGCTGGACAATTGTCGAAAAACAACAAACTTTGATTAAAATGTAATAAGTTTATTTAATTTTCATTGTGAAACAAGTACGTAGCGACAATAATTGCAGTTTCATCGTTGAAGAGGGGTAACACCAAATACGAAAAAATCTAACCGTAACAGTTAGTGTGA
This sequence comes from Lycocerus yunnanus, assembly GCA_036346125.1. Classification (NCBI taxonomy): domain Eukaryota; kingdom Metazoa; phylum Arthropoda; class Insecta; order Coleoptera; family Cantharidae; genus Lycocerus; species Lycocerus yunnanus. The sequence continues at coordinate 197,267 of JARFIX010000079.1, read as the reverse complement.
AAACTTTGCGAAACTGAAAACAGTATTCGCTGAAGTAATTCTTCTATTCACAAACTATCCTCTGCAGGCTTCCAAAATTCTCCGAAATGGCACTAAATTAAGGCTTTGGAAAGGAACCACCATTTTGAACTGAAAACATAAGTAATTGTATTAACCAAAATATCTAGATGATAGGCCATTTAATTCCTACCTGTTTAGATGTCAATAACGCAATAATTAACGTAGCGCCAGCAGTGGCTGGACAATTGTCGAAAAACAACAAACTTTGATTAAAATGTAATAAGTTTATTTAATTTTCATTGTGAAACAAGTACGTAGCGACAATAATTGCTGTTTCATCGTTGAAGAGGGGTAACACCAAATACGAAAAAATCTAACAGTAACAGTTAGTGTGAAAACTTTCCGAAACTGAAAAACAGTATTCGGTGAAGTAATTCTTCTATTCCACAAACTATCCTCTGCAGGCTTCCAAAATTCTCCCAAATTGCACTAAATTAAGGCTTTGGAAAGGAACCACCATTTTGAACTGAAAACATAAGTAATTGTATTAACCAAAATATCTAGATGATAGGCCATTTAATTCCTACCTGTTTAGATGTCAATAACGCAATAATTAACGTAGCGCCAGCAGTGGCTGGACAATTGTCGAAAAACAACAAACTTTGATTAAAAATGTAATAAGTTTATTTAATTTTCATTGTGAAACAAGTACGTAGCGACAATAATTGCGGTTTCATCGTTGAAGAGGGGTAACACCAAATACGAAAAAATCTAACAGTAACAGTTAGTGTGAAAAACTTTCCGAAACTGAAAACAGTATTCGCTGAAGTAATTCTTCTATTCCACAAACTATCCTCTGCAGGCTTCCAAAATTCTCCCACATTGCACTAAATTAAGGCTTTGGAAAGGAACCACCATTTTGAACTGAAAACATAAGTAATTGTATTAACCAAAATATCTAGATGATAGGCCATTTAATTCCTACCTGTTTAGATGTCAATAACGCAATAATTAACGTAGCGCCAGCAGTGGCTGGACAATTGTCGAAAAACAACAAACTTTGATTAAAAATGTAATAAGTTTATTTAATTTTCATTGTGAAACAAGTACGTAGCGACAATAATTGCGGTTTCATCGTTGAAGAGGGTAAGACCAAATACGAAAAATCTAACCGTAACAGTTAGTGTGAAAAACTTTGCGAAACTGAAAACAGTATTCGCTGAAGTAATTCTTCTATTTCACAAACTATCCTCTGCAGGCTTCCAAAATTCTCCGAAATGGCACTAAATTAAGGCTTTGGAAAGGAACCACCATTTTGAACTGAAAACATAAGTAATTGTATTAACCAAAATATCTAGATGATAGGCCATTTAATTCCTACCTGTTTAGATGTCAATAACGCAATAATTAACGTAGCGCCAGCAGTGGCTGGACAATTGTCGAAAAACAACAAACTTTGATTAAAAATGTAATAAGTTTATTTAATTTTCATTGTGAAACAAGTACGTAGCGACAATAATTGCGGTTTCATCGTTGAAGAGGGTAAGACCAAATACGAAAAATCTAACCGTAACAGTTAGTGTGAAAAACTTTGCGAAACTGAAAACAGTATTCGCTGAAGTAATTCTTCTATTTCACAAACTATCCTCTGCAGGCTTCCAAAATTCTCCGAAATGGCACTAAATTAAGGCTTTGGAAAGGAACCACCATTTTGAACTGAAAACATAAGTAATTGTATTAACCAAAATATCTAGATGATAGGCCATTTAATTCCTACCTGTTTAGATGTCAATAACGCAATAATTAACGTAGCGCCAGCAGTGGCTGGACAATTGTCGAAAAACAACAAACTTTGATTAAAAATGTAATAAGTTTATTTAATTTTCATTGTGAAACAAGTACGTAGCGACAATAATTGCGGTTTCATCGTTGAAGAGGGGTAACACCAAATACGAAAAAATCTAACAGTAACAGTTAGTGTGAAAAACTTTGCGAAACTGAAAACAGTATTCGCTGAAGTAATTCTTCTATTCCACAAATTATCCTCTGCAGGCTTCCAAAATTCTCCCAAATTGCACTAAATTAAGGCTTTGGAAAGGAACCACCATTTTGAACTGAAAACATAAGTAATTGTATTAACCAAAATATCTAGATGATAGGCCATTTAATTCCTACCTGTTTAGATGTCAATAACGCAATAATTAACGTAGCGCCAGCAGTGGCTGGACAATTGTCAAAAAAACAACAAACTTTGATTAAAAATGTAATAAGTTTATTTAATTTTCATTGTGAAACAAGTACGTAGCGACAATAATTGCGGTTTCATCGTTGAAGAGGGTAAGACCAAATACGAAAAATCTAACCGTAACAGTTAGTGTGAAAAACTTTGCGAAACTGAAAACAGTATTCGCTGAAGTAATTCTTCTATTTCACAAACTATCCTCTGCAGGCTTCCAAAATTCTCCGAAATGGCACTAAATTAAGGCTTTGGAAAGGAACCACCATTTTGAACTGAAAACATAAGTAATTGTATTAACCAAAATATCTAGATGATAGGCCATTTAATTCCTACCTGTTTAGATGTCAATAACGCAATAATTAACGTAGCGCCAGCAGTGGCTGGACAATTGTCGAAAAACAACAAACTTTGATTAAAAATGTAATAAGTTTATTTAATTTTCATTGTGAAACAAGTACGTAGCGACAATAATTGCGGTTTCATCGTTGAAGAGGGTAAGACCAAATACGAAAAATCTAACCGTAACAGTTAGTGTGAAAAACTTTGCGAAACTGAAAACAGTATTCGCTGAAGTAATTCTTCTATTTCACAAACTATCCTCTGCAGGCTTCCAAAATTCTCCGAAATGGCACTAAATTAAGGCTTTGGAAAGGAACCACCATTTTGAACTGAAAACATAAGTAATTGTATTAACCAAAATATCTAGATGATAGGCCATTTAATTCCTACCTGTTTAGATGTCAATAACGCAATAATTAACGTAGCGCCAGCAGTGGCTGGACAATTGTCGAAAAACAACAAACTTTGATTAAAAATGTAATAAGTTTATTTAATTTTCATTGTGAAACAAGTACGTAGCGACAATAATTGCGGTTTCATCGTTGAAGAGGGTAAGACCAAATACGAAAAATCTAACCGTAACAGTTAGTGTGAAAACTTTGCGAAACTGAAAAACAGTATTCGCTGAAGTAATTCTTCTATTTCACAAACTATCCTCTGCAGGCTTCCAAAATTCTCCGAAATGGCACTAAATTAAGGCTTTGGAAAGGAACCACCATTTTGAACTGAAAACATAAGTAATTGTATTAACCAAAATATCTAGATGATAGGCCATTTAATTCCTACCTGTTTAGATGTCAATAACGCAATAATTAACGTAGCGCCAGCAGTGGCTGGACAATTGTCGAAAAAACAACAAACTTTGATTAAAAATGTAATAAGTTTATTTAATTTTCATTGTGAAACAAGTACGTAGCGACAATAATTGCGGTTTCATCGTTGAAGAGGGTAAGACCAAATACGAAAAATCTAACCGTAACAGTTAGTGTGAAAACTTTACGAAACTGAAAACAGTATTCGCTGAAGTAATTCTTCTATTTCACAAACTATCCTCTGCAGGCTTCCAAAATTCTCCGAAATGGCACTAAATTAAGGCTTTGGAAAGGAACCACCATTTTGAACTGAAAACATAAGTAATTGTATTAACCAAAATATCTAGATGATAGGCCATTTAATTCCTACCTGTTTAGATGTCAATAACGCAATAATTAACGTAGCGCCAGCAGTGGCTGGACAATTGTCGAAAAACAACAAACTTTGATTAAAAATGTAATAAGTTTATTTAATTTTCATTGTGAAACAAGTACGTAGCGACAATAATTGCGGTTTCATCGTTGAAGAGGGTAAGACCAAATACGAAAAATCTAACCGTAACAGTTAGTGTGAAAACTTTGCGAAACTGAAAAACAGTATTCGCTGAAGTAATTCTTCTATTTCACAAACTATCCTCTGCAGGCTTCCAAAATTCTCCGAAATGGCACTAAATTAAGGCTTTGGAAAGGAACCACCATTTTGAACTGAAAACATAAGTAATTGTATTAACCAAAATATCTAGATGATAGGCCATTTAATTCCTACCTGTTTAGATGTCAATAACGCAATAATTAACGTAGCGCCAGCAGTGGCTGGACAATTGTCGAAAAACAACAAACTTTGTTTAAAAAATGTAATAAGTTTATTTAATTTTCATTGTGAAACAAGTACGTAGCGACAATAATTGCGGTTTCATCGTTGAAGAGGGTAAGACCAAATACGAAAAATCTAACCGTAACAGTTAGTGTGAAAACTTTACGAAACTGAAAACAGTATTCGCTGAAGTAATTCTTCTATTTCACAAACTATCCTCTGCAGGCTTCCAAAATTCTCCGAAATGGCACTAAATTAAGGCTTTGGAAAGGAACCACCATTTTGAACTGAAAACATAAGTAATTGTATTAACCAAAATATCTAGATGATAGGCCATTTAATTCCTACCTGTTTAGATGTCAATAACGCAATAATTAACGTAGCGCCAGCAGTGGCTGGACAATTGTCGAAAAACAACAAACTTTGATTAAAAATGTAATAAGTTTATTTAATTTTCATTGTGAAACAAGTACGTAGCGACAATAATTGCGGTTTCATCGTTGAAGAGGGTAAGACCAAATACGAAAAATCTAACCGTAACAGTTAGTGTGAAAAACTTTACGAAACTGAAAACAGTATTCGCTGAAGTAATTCTTCTATTTCACAAACTATCCTCTGCAGGCTTCCAAAATTCTCCCAAATTGCACTAAATTAAGGCTTTGGAAAGGAACCACCATTTTGAACTGAAAACATAAGTAATTGTATTAACCAAAATATCTAGATGATAGGCCATTTAATTCCTACCTGTTTAGATGTCAATAACGCAATAATTAACGTAGCGCCAGCAGTGGCTGGACAATTGTCGAAAAACAACAAACTTTGATTAAAAATGTAATAAGTTTATTTAATTTTCATTGTGAAACAAGTACGTAGCGACAATAATTGCTGTTTCATCGTTGAAGAGGGGTAACACCAAATACGAAAAAATCTAACCGTAACAGTTAGTGTGAAAAACTTTCCCGAAACTGAAAAACAGTATTCGGTGAAGTAATTCTTCTATTCCACAAATTATCCTCTGCAGGCTTCCAAAATTCTCCCAAATTGCACTAAATTAAGGCTTTGGAAAGGAACCACCATTTTGAACTGAAAACATAAGTAATTGTATTAAACAAAATATTTAGATAATAGGCCATTTAATTCCTACCTGTTTAGATGTCAATAACGCAATAATTAACGTAGTGGCAGCAGTGGCTGGACAATTGTCGAAAAACAACAAACTTTGATTAAAAATGTAATAAGTTTATTTAATTTTCATTGTGAAACAAGTACGTAGCGACAATAATTGCTGTTTCATCGTTGAAGAGGGTAAGACCAAATACGAAAAATCTAACCGTAACAGTTAGTGTGAAAACTTTGCGAAACTGAAAAACAGTATTCGCTGAAGTAATTCTTCTATTTCACAAACTATCCTCTGCAGGCTTCCAAAATTCTCCGAAATGGCACTAAATTAAGGCTTTGGAAAGGAACCACCATTTTGAACTGAAAACATAAGTAATTGTATTAACCAAAATATCTAGATGATAGGCCATTTAATTCCTACCTGTTTAGATGTCAATAACGCAATAATTAACGTAGCGCCAGCAGTGGCTGGACAATTGTCGAAAAACAACAAACTTTGATTAAAAATGTAATAAGTTTATTTAATTTTCATTGTGAAACAAGTACGTAGCGACAATAATTGCGGTTTCATCGTTGAAGAGGGTAAGACCAAATACGAAAAAATCTAACCGTAACAGTTAGTGTGAAAACTTTGCGAAACTGAAAACAGTATTCGCTGAAGTAATTCTTCTATTTCACAAACTATCCTCTGCAGGCTTCCAAAATTCTCCGAAATGGCACTAAATTAAGGCTTTGGAAAGGAACCACCATTTTGAACTGAAAACATAAGTAATTGTATTAACCAAAATATCTAGATGATAGGCCATTTAATTCCTACCTGTTTAGATGTCAATAACGCAATAATTAACGTAGCGCCAGCAGTGGCTGGACAATTGTCGAAAAACAACAAACTTTGATTAAAAATGTAATAAGTTTATTTAATTTTCATTGTGAAACAAGTACGTAGCGACAATAATTGCGGTTTCATCGTTGAAGAGGGTAAGACCAAATACGAAAAATCTAACCGTAACAGTTAGTGTGAAAACTTTGCGAAACTGAAAAACAGTATTCGCTGAAGTAATTCTTCTATTTCACAAACTATCCTCTGCAGGCTTCCAAAATTCTCCGAAATGGCACTAAATTAAGGCTTTGGAAAGGAACCACCATTTTGAACTGAAAACATAAGTAATTGTATTAACCAAAATATCTAGATGATAGGCCATTTAATTCCTACCTGTTTAGATGTCAATAACGCAATAATTAACGTAGCGCCAGCAGTGGCTGGACAATTGTCGAAAAACAACAAACTTTGATTAAAAATGTAATAAGTTTATTTAATTTTCATTGTGAAACAAGTACGTAGCGACAATAATTGCGGTTTCATCGTTGAAGAGGGTAAGACCAAATACGAAAAATCTAACCGTAACAGTTAGTGTGAAAACTTTGCGAAACTGAAAACAGTATTCGCTGAAGTAATTCTTCTATTTCACAAACTATCCTCTGCAGGCTTCCAAAATTCTCCGAAATGGCACTAAATTAAGGCTTTGGAAAGGAACCACCATTTTGAACTGAAAACATAAGTAATTGTATTAACCAAAATATCTAGATGATAGGCCATTTAATTCCTACCTGTTTAGATGTCAATAACGCAATAATTAACGTAGCGCCAGCAGTGGCTGGACAATTGTCGAAAAACAACAAACTTTGATTAAAAATGTAATAAGTTTATTTAATTTTCATTGTGAAACAAGTACGTAGCGACAATAATTGCGGTTTCATCGTTGAAGAGGGTAAGACCAAATACGAAAAATCTAACCGTAACAGTTAGTGTGAAAACTTTGCGAAACTGAAAAACAGTATTCGCTGAAGTAATTCTTCTATTTCACAAACTATCCTCTGCAGGCTTCCAAAATTCTCCGAAATGGCACTAAATTAAGGCTTTGGAAAGGAACCACCATTTTGAACTGAAAACATAAGTAATTGTATTAACCAAAATATCTAGATGATAGGCCATTTAATTCCTACCTGTTTAGATGTCAATAACGCAATAATTAACGTAGCGCCAGCAGTGGCTGGACAATTGTCGAAAAACAACAAACTTTGATTAAAAATGTAATAAGTTTATTTAATTTTCATTGTGAAACAAGTACGTAGCGACAATAATTGCGGTTTCATCGTTGAAGAGGGTAAGACCAAATACAAAAAAATCTAACCGTAACAGTTAGTGTGAAAACTTTGCGAAACTGAAAAACAGTATTCGGTGAAGTAATTCTTCTATTCCACAAACTATCCTCTGCAGGCTTCCAAAATTCTCCCAAATTGCACTAAATTAAGGCTTTGGAAAGGAACCACCATTTTGAACTGAAAACATAAGTAATTGTATTAACCAAAATATCTAGATGATAGGCCATTTAATTCCTACCTGTTTAGATGTCAATAACGCAATAATTAACGTAGCGCCAGCAGTGGCTGGACAATTGTCGAAAAACAACAAACTTTGATTAAAAATGTAATAAGTTTATTTAATTTTCATTGTGAAACAAGTACGTAGCGACAATAATTGCGGTTTCATCGTTGAAGAGGGTAAGACCAAATACGAAAAATCTAACCGTAACAGTTAGTGTGAAAACTTTGCGAAACTGAAAAACAGTATTCGGTGAAGTAATTCTTCTATTCCACAAACTATCCTCTGCAGGCTTCCAAAATTCTCCCACATTGCACTAAATTAAGGCTTTGGAAAGGAACCACCATTTTGAACTGAAAACATAAGTAATTGTATTAACCAAAATATCTAGATGATAGGCCATTTAATTCCTACCTGTTTAGATGTCAATAACGCAATAATTAACGTAGCGCCAGCAGTGGCTGGACAATTGTCGAAAAAACAACAAACTTTGATTAAAAATGTAATAAGTTTATTTAATTTTCATTGTGAAACAAGTACGTAGCGACAATAATTGCTGTTTCATCGTTGAAGAGGGGTAACACCAAATACGAAAAAATCTAACCGTAACAGTTAGTGTGAAAAATTCCCGAAACTGAAAAACAGTATTCGGTGAAGTAATTCTTCTATTCCACAAACTATCCTCTGCAGGCTTCCAAAATTCTCCCACATTGCACTAAATTAAGGCTTTGGAAAGGAACCACCATTTTGAACTGAAAACATAAGTAATTGTATTAACCAAAATATCTAGATGATAGGCCATTTAATTCCTACCTGTTTAGATGTCAATAACGCAATAATTAACGTAGCGCCAGCAGTGGCTGGACAATTGTCGAAAAAACAACAAACTTTGATTAAAAATGTAATAAGTTTATTTAATTTTCATTGTGAAACAAGTACGTAGCGACAATAATTGCGGTTTCATCGTTGAAGAGGGTAAGACCAAATACGAAAAATCTAACCGTAACAGTTAGTGTGAAAACTTTGCGAAACTGAAAACAGTATTCGCTGAAGTAATTCTTCTATTTCACAAACTATCCTCTGCAGGCTTCCAAAATTCTCCGAAATGGCACTAAATTAAGGCTTTGGAAAGGAACCACCATTTTGAACTGAAAACATAAGTAATTGTATTAACCAAAATATCTAGATGATAGGCCATTTAATTCCTACCTGTTTAGATGTCAATAACGCAATAATTAACGTAGCGCCAGCAGTGGCTGGACAATTGTCGAAAAAACAACAAACTTTGTTTAAAAAATGTAATAAGTTTATTTAATTTTCATTGTGAAACAAGTACGTAGCGACAATAATTGCGGTTTCATCGTTGAAGAGGGTAAGACCAAATACAAAAAAATCTAACCGTAACAGTTAGTGTGAAAACTTTGCGAAACTAAAAAACAGTATTCGCTGAAGTAATTCTTCTATTTCACAAACTATCCTCTGCAGGCTTCCAAAATTCTCCGAAATGGCACTAAATTAAGGCTTTGGAAAGGAACCACCATTTTGAACTGAAAACATAAGTAATTGTATTAACCAAAATATCTAGATGATAGGCCATTTAATTCCTACCTGTTTAGATGTCAATAACGCAATAATTAACGTAGCGCCAGCAGTGGCTGGACAATTGTCGAAAAACAACAAACTTTGATTAAAAATGTAATAAGTTTATTTAATTTTCATTGTGAAACAAGTACGTAGCGACAATAATTGCGGTTTCATCGTTGAAGAGGGTAAGACCAAATACGAAAAATCTAACCGTAACAGTTAGTGTGAAAACTTTGCGAAACTGAAAACAGTATTCGCTGAAGTAATTCTTCTATTTCACAAACTATCCTCTGCAGGCTTCCAAAATTCTCCGAAATGGCACTAAATTAAGGCTTTGGAAAGGAACCACCATTTTGAACTGAAAACATAAGTAATTGTATTAACCAAAATATCTAGATGATAGGCCATTTAATTCCTACCTGTTTAGATGTCAATAACGCAATAATTAACGTAGCGCCAGCAGTGGCTGGACAATTGTCGAAAAACAACAAACTTTGATTAAAAATGTAATAAGTTTATTTAATTTTCATTGTGAAACAAGTACGTAGCGACAATAATTGCGGTTTCATCGTTGAAGAGGGGTAACACCAAATACGAAAAAATCTAACAGTAACAGTTAGTGTGAAAAACTTTCCCGAAACTGAAAAACAGTATTCGGTGAAGTAATTCTTCTATTCCACAAATTATCCTCTGCAGGCTTCCAAAATTCTCCCAAATTGCACTAAATTAAGGCTTTGGAAAGGAACCACCATTTTGAACTGAAAACATAAGTAATTGTATTAACCAAAATATCTAGATGATAGGCCATTTAATTCCTACCTGTTTAGATGTCAATAACGCAATAATTAACGTAGCGCCAGCAGTGGCTGGACAATTGTCGAAAAACAACAAACTTTGATTAAAAATGTAATAAGTTTATTTAATTTTCATTGTGAAACAAGTACGTAGCGACAATAATTGCTGTTTCATCGTTGAAGAGGGGTAACACCAAATACGAAAAAATCTAACCGTAACAGTTAGTGTGAAAACTTTGCGAAACTGAAAACAGTATTCGCTGAAGTAATTCTTCTATTTCACAAACTATCCTCTGCAGGCTTCCAAAATTCTCCGAAATGGCACTAAATTAAGGCTTTGGAAAGGAACCACCATTTTGAACTGAAAACATAAGTAATTGTATTAACCAAAATATCTAGATGATAGGCCATTTAATTCCTACCTGTTTAGATGTCAATAACGCAATAATTAACGTAGCGCCAGCAGTGGCTGGACAATTGTCGAAAAACAACAAACTTTGATTAAAAATGTAATAAGTTTATTTAATTTTCATTGTGAAACAAGTACGTAGCGACAATAATTGCGGTTTCATCGTTGAAGAGGGTAAGACCAAATACGAAAAATCTAACCGTAACAGTTAGTGTGAAAACTTTGCGAAACTGAAAAACAGTATTCGCTGAAGTAATTCTTCTATTTCACAAACTATCCTCTGCAGGCTTCCAAAATTTTCCCACACTGCACTAAATTAAGGCTTTGGAAAGGAACCACCATTTTGAACTGAAAACATAAGTAATTGTATTAACCAAAATATCTAGATGATAGGCCATTTAATTCCTACCTGTTTAGATGTCAATAACGCAATAATTAACGTAGCGCCAGCAGTGGCTGGACAATTGTCAAAAAAACAACAAACTTTGATTAAAAATGTAATAAGTTTATTTAATTTTCATTGTGAAACAAGTACGTAGCGACAATAATTGCGGTTTCATCGTTGAAGAGGGTAAGACCAAATACGAAAAATCTAACCGTAACAGTTAGTGTGAAAACTTTGCGAAACTGAAAACAGTATTCGGTGAAGTAATTCTTCTATTCCACAAACTATCCTCTGCAGGCTTCCAAAATTCTCCCACATTGCACTAAATTAAGGCTTTGGAAAGGAACCACCATTTTGAACTGAAAACATAAGTAATTGTATTAAACAAAATATCTAGATGATAGGCCATTTAATTCCTACCTGTTTAGATGTCAATAACGCAATAATTAACGTAGCGCCAGCAGTGGCTGGACAATTGTCGAAAAACAACAAACTTTGATTAAAAATGTAATAAGTTTATTTAATTTTCATTGTGAAACAAGTACGTAGCGACAATAATTGCGGTTTCATCGTTGAAGAGGGTAAGACCAAATACGAAAAATCTAACCGTAACAGTTAGTGTGAAAAACGTTCCCGAAACTGAAAAACAGTATTCGGTGAAGTAATTCTTCTATTCCACAAACTATCCTCTGCAGGCTTCCAAAATTCTCCCAAATTGCACTAAATTAAGGCTTTGGAAAGGAACCACCATTTTGAACTGAAAACATAAGTAATTGTATTAACCAAAATATCTAGATGATAGGCCATTTAATTCCTACCTGTTTAGATGTCAATAACGCAATAATTAACGTAGCGCCAGCAGTGGCTGGACAATTGTCGAAAAACAACAAACTTTGATTAAAAATGTAATAAGTTTATTTAATTTTCATTGTGAAACAAGTACGTAGCGACAATAATTGCTGTTTCATCGTTGAAGAGGGGTAACACCAAATACGAAAAAATCTAACCGTAACAGTTAGTGTGAAAACTTTGCGAAACTGAAAACAGTATTCGCTGAAGTAATTCTTCTATTTCACAAACTATCCTCTGCAGGCTTCCAAAATTCTCCGAAATGGCACTAAATTAAGGCTTTGGAAAGGAACCACCATTTTGAACTGAAAACATAAGTAATTGTATTAACCAAAATATCTAGATGATAGGCCATTTAATTCCTACCTGTTTAGATGTCAATAACGCAATAATTAACGTAGCGCCAGCAGTGGCTGGACAATTGTCGAAAAAACAACAAACTTTGATTAAAAATGTAATAAGTTTATTTAATTTTCATTGTGAAACAAGTACGTAGCGACAATAATTGCGGTTTCATCGTTGAAGAGGGTAAGACCAAATACGAAAAATCTAACCGTAACAGTTAGTGTGAAAACTTTGCGAAACTAAAAAACAGTATTCGCTGAAGTAATTCTTCTATTTCACAAACTATCCTCTGCAGGCTTCCAAAATTCTCCGAAATGGCACTAAATTAAGGCTTTGGAAAGGAACCACCATTTTGAACTGAAAACATAAGTAATTGTATTAACCAAAATATCTAGATGATAGGCCATTTAATTCCTACCTGTTTAGATGTCAATAACGCAATAATTAACGTAGCGCCAGCAGTGGCTGGACAATTGTCGAAAAACAACAAACTTTGATTAAAAATGTAATAAGTTTATTTAATTTTCATTGTGAAACAAGTACGTAGCGACAATAATTGCTGTTTCATCGTTGAAGAGGGGTAACACCAAATACGAAAAATCTAACCGTAACAGTTAGTGTGAAAACTTTGCGAAACTGAAAAACAGTATTCGCTGAAGTAATTCTTCTATTCCACAAACTATTCTCTGCAGGCTTCCAAAATTCTCGAAATGGCACTAAATTAAGGCTTTGGAAAGGAACCACCATTTTGAACTGAAAACATAAGTAATTGTATTAACCAAAATATCTAGATGATAGGCCATTTAATTCCTACCTGTTTAGATGTCAATAACGCAATAATTAACGTAGCGCCAGCAGTGGCTGGACAATTGTCGAAAAACAACAAACTTTGATTAAAAATGTAATAAGTTTATTTAATTTTCATTGTGAAACAAGTACGTAGCGACAATAATTGCGGTTTCATCGTTGAAGAGGGGTAACACCAAATACGAAAAAATCTAACAGTAACAGTTAGTGTGAAAACTTTGCGAAACTGAAAACAGTATTCGGTGAAGTAATTCTTCTATTCCACAAACTATCCTCTGCAGGCTTCCAAAATTCTCCCAAATTGCACTAAATTAAGGCTTTGGAAAGGAACCACCATTTTGAACTGAAAACATAAGTAATTGTATTAACCAAAATATCTAGATGATAGGCCATTTAATTCCTACCTGTTTAGATGTCAATAACGCAATAATTAACGTAGCGCCAGCAGTGGCTGGACAATTGTCGAAAAAACAACAAACTTTGATTAAAAATGTAATAAGTTTATTTAATTTTCATTGTGAAACAAGTACGTAGCGACAATAATTGCTGTTTCATCGTTGAAGAGGGGTAACACCAAATACGAAAAAATCTAACCGTAACAGTTAGTGTGAAAAACTTTCCCGAAACTGAAAAACAGTATTCGGTGAAGTAATTCTTCTATTCCACAAATTATCCTCTGCAGGCTTCCAAAATTCTCGCAAATTGCACTAAATTAAGGCTTTGGAAAGGAACCACCATTTTGAACTGAAAACATAAGTAATTGTGTTAAACAGAATATCTAGATAATAGGCCATTTAATTCCTACCTGTTTAGATGTCAATAATGCAATAATTAACGTAGTGGCAGCAGTGGCTGCACAATTGTTGACAAAGGCGTTCCAGTTAACAAGCGTTTATTTTCGGTCTTAAACAAACTCGGTTCTCTAAAATAATTTTCAATTAAAACTAGCAAAACAAAAAAATTATATCAAGTACCTGCTCAGTTTCAACTTGTGATTTTTAAGAAGATGACCCTGTCGACAATAATGTACCAATACTTCAAATGTCCAAAGAATTGTGATTCCATCAACGGCATTTGAAATGTTGTAATAATTACTGGTTTAACTTGTCGGTTTTTAGTTTAAAGGCGCCTTTTCTGATGGCAGTTTTCAGGTCTTCTCACAGGAATTTTAGGTACAAATCTCTTAAATTCCGATTCCCAATTAGGGGTGGTGGAAAGAGGAGCCACGATGAAGAAAGAACCCTTCACATTCATCTTATATAAATGGAAAATTAACGCAATCACCTACGCTGTTCTTCAAGGCCCATTTCGTCTGCAAGAATGGCGTTTATACCGTTTTCAAATAAAATCTAAAATAATTAACACTTAATCAATTACGTCGATAACAAAATAAGTGCAACGCTTTACCTTCAACCAAATCACTCCTTATTCTTGGTATCGTTTCAATACTCCACCTTCAAAATATTTAAGTTTTCGTAAAACATTTCTGGAATCTAAAATTAAAAAATCAAACCAAGCCGTTGACTTTTACATTTCAATTTTTACCTTTTCCAAACGGGGCGATTCTCATTTTTCTCTTTCAATATCCTACGTCCGGCAATGATGTGGTCCTCAGGTTTATCAAATTTATCGCTAATTAAAAAAAAAATGTTGTAAAAGCAACGATATTGAATAAAAGTAATTCACCTTACACAGTAATGGCGTTGTCATTTTCGTATTGCCGTAGTTTGTCTTTGAAGAAGTTTGAAAATTTCATACTTTTCTTTAGCAAATACTGCAAGCATTTTAATGATCGAACTTTCATTTCTTCTTCTCTGAAGGCTTTTGTTGTTGCACACTCATATGCTTGTCCATTTTTATTATTAATTTTAAAAACTTTTAAAAGCCAGTTGGCTTGCAAATATACAAACACAAAATTTATTTAGAATGAAAAAATAGGTTAAGTGCGATAAACCAACGTTCTACCGGCAAAAATATGAGTTGTGATTGGTCACGATTCCAACAGGACTGGACTTGAAATTCCGAGTGTTGTATGTAATTTTATTTTTTTTTTTCTAATGTTTAAACATTTTTACAAAAATACCGAAATTAGTTGTAGAACATATTTATGAAACGGCGAATTGGAGTTTTTAAATTGAAATTTAACCGCTATAAAAGTTAAGATTGGTTCAAGAAGCAGTGGCGTATCAGAACTTCTCTTAGGATGGGGGCTAAAATTACTTATTTTCTTCTTTGTTTTGTAGCCGTATTGGATCGGATGCAAGAAAGGAGAATTTAAAATTTTAAATCTAAAAAAAAGCTATAACCTGAAGCAAAGGTGGCGTTGTAAAATGACTATGGAACTAGACAAATTTGTGAATTGGTTTAAAATAAATTTCACCCCCGTTATTATTTATCAGTGATTTTGCCGTAGAGTACGTTTGCTGTAGAAACTAATTTTAGGAATTGTTCATAAGATTTAAGGGTATGCCAAATAATTAAAAAAAAATTGCAACACAGAAACAAATTTTTGTAACTTTTTCTTTAATTAACCCCCCCCCCCCTTCTCCTCAAAATCTCCTCGAACATCGCATTGTTATCTAGAAATAAGTATAGAATTATTTATTGTACTATATATTGCTGTGTTTTTTCTATTTATTTATTGTTTTCTAAATTCGATAAGCTTTAGCTTTTCCTCGGAATATTTAAATATCCTCGGTATAACACTTACCTTTGTGATTGTTTTTTGTGTTATTATTAAAATTCAAATGTTTTATTCGCGCACAATTTTCAAACGCTAATTAATTAGTTTATAGTCACGCCTACACGTGTAGTGATAGCTTTAATTTGACGAAAGATTCATCTCGTGCACTATTATAACCTTGGCCGTTGCCCTAGGTACATTGTCAACATTTACTTTCATCCACCGAAATGTCGTTCATCAGTGGGATAGTTAATATAAAATTTTGTATTGTTACCTCTAATTTGCGTTCTTCAACGTGTCGTCTCGTTCTTTTTTGATTATTGGTGGATTCGTAGCAGATTCCACATTTCTTTGTTTGCTGACCACGTTGTGAAATTCCAACTTTCCACCAATTGGTAAGCAAATTCTTGCAAATGTTTTCTACTTTTACGAGTAAGTATAACGTCGCACTTTATACTTTATTTGTTTAATTCAATTTATTTCAGATTATTTTATTTCATCTGTTAATTAAGTGCAAAATTTTAGCACTTCAAAAAAAATTCACTACATTGTTGCTCGAGATGTTCTATCCAAGAGAGTCCTTTTCGTCGGTTTTCCTTATCATCTCCTACTTTTTATCCGAAACTTCGCTATTGGCTGCTTAATTTAAATTATAGTTTTATCTAAAAATATAGGGTAAGACAAAATTTTCGTACACTTTATTTTAAACTGTTCATTTTATTTTACCACACTTTATTGTTTTAAAACTGATAATTGTTATATCGTCACCTGCACTTTTATTATCTTCACTGGTTTTTTACCTTACTAACTAATTTACAATAATTAAAATTATAAGTTAACAAAATTAAATCTAAATTCATTTCTCAACTGTAAAAAGTTGAAATTTTACAGTGCTTTTCAAAAGTTTTATTTTTCTTGCACTAATTCGTATAATTTATTATTAATTTAATTTTGTTTTTAGGTTTATTCATGATTAGAATAGTTAGAAAATTTGTTGGGTGATCGACCTTTCTATCGTAACTGAAGATTCGAATTGAAATTTTGTGAAGATGAAAATCGGCAAGATTATTTATTTTTAATTTAATTTTAATATTTTTGAAATTGAAGGTCATATGTCAATATGTATATATATTTCATTAAATTTAGTAAAACAATCTCTGCCGGCCCTAGGTAGTGTTGTAAATGGCCGAAATACTTACATTTCATTTGGCTATTTCTTTAAACAAACCAAATTGTATTTTTGGGAGCTGGTCGTTGGCCTGGGTGTTAGCGCGATGAACTGCTAATGTAAGACGCCCCGGTTCAAATCGCATTTTTAATTGGGATTTTTAATGCCAAAAATTGAAACATTTCATTTTAGTTGATAAACTACCAAATGTCGCATTATCTGTCTGTATTTACTGGTGTATGTTTAAATTTTATTCAAAAATAATTCAAAAACAAACGCCATCAGAATCATCATCATCTACAGCTGTATCATCTATTGTCGGATATAAGCAGACAGACAGAGAGTTATGGACGCTTTTCAAGTTTTTACCTTTTTGGGTTGGTAAGAAATGAACGGACCGATCAGAAACGGTGCGAGAGAATAAACTTTCAAGTAAAATAAAAATCGTAACCCCACTTGACCAAATGATGAAAAATAAGTATTTTTATATAAATAATAAAATTATATTATTATAATTTATAATTAGGTAATAATTAGGTAAAAAAGTCCTTGAGCAGGGATTTGAACCCTAGACCTTTGGATTAAAAGTTCATTTTTAGATTTAATATTTTTATTAATTAATCGGTACAAATTTTTACGAATCATCAGCTTACAAAATACATTTTAATTATATTTAAAAGTTAGGAGCTCCTCGTGGGGTCACATATCTCCAGTTTTATTTAAAATAACCGGGCAATGGGATTTTATGAAAATTAATAATCTTACATGAGGGTAATACACTTTTTCTATAGAAATAGCTTTACCAAACAAAAGAACACAAAAATACAAGCTCTTTAAGGTGAGGATCAATCTTGTCGGAGTTGTAATAAGGCCACAATTTAATTTTGAATATTACAATTTTCCCATAAGAAATACATAGAGAAATAAATACAAAGTGTATTATTGCGTAATATTACGCAATAATTTTATGCATTTTGGTAACAGTACGTGTAATTTCATACTAACGAATCAACCTTAAGGCGGGGCTAACTAGAGCAGCGTTAGGAAGGAGTCAGTCGCTCTCTGAGATCCGCAGCGTCAACTTCCAAACTTTTCGAGTTGCGGCCGCTTGGGGGAGTTTTTAGTAAGTAAAGCGCGTGTCAAAACCGTTTGGAGCCCCCTCCGCAACCCTGAAGGGCGCGGGGAGTGCGGAGAATAGGTTTTGACAGCGCAACCATATCAGAAACGAATTTACACAAAAGTGATTTTTTTCGGAAATTTGTTGTCCGATCAAAATTTAATTCTTTTTATTAGCTAATTACACCATTATCTATCATAATTCGTTGTAAAAACCGAGATTCTGGTATATTTACAGTCGCCACAACCTATTTCAATTTTGAGGGCGGGGTTACAGTTCAAAAGAGCCAATGATAAAATTGCATTCCAAATTAACTTTAAAGCCGTTTTTTTCAAAAATGTGTGAACCGACCGCAAATTTTATTTTTTTATACGCTAATTAGACCGTCATCTTTCATAATCCACTTCAAAAATGGTAAAAATCCCGTTCCGGTAATTCGAACCGCACCCCTTACATGAAATTTTACAGTGTCGTTTTACATAATATATTTTAATAGTGTGAATGTTGGAAAAATTATAAAAAACCAACTCAAAATAATTATAATATTTACAAAGGAGAATAAAAATAATATACAATAATAACAGGGATAACAGATAACAATTAATAAATATTTAACAAAAGAAAGATAACAATGTAGCATTTGACAATAGAAGAAATGCCAAGTATCGGAATGCGGCTTACGCCTTCCAGCTATTTATGGAAAGGTAACGGTTTTCACATGCGGTCTTCCCAAGTTACAAAAATACTCCATCCATTGGCGTAGCAACTATTTATTTCGTCAAGGATCGTTGAGGTGCAGAATAAGATTGGAAAATGTTGGTAGCGTTTGGAATGGTCGTTTATATTTTCGTATTGTGTTGTCACTTGTCATGTTAGTCGTTAGTGAGCTATTGCGTGTTTGTGCGGTGTAGAATTTTTCAGATAACCGAGTTACGTGGTCTCAGAGAAATTCTACTTGTGCGTCGTCGTGTACGGTTGTCAGTCGCGTATAACGATCTGCTTCAGTGACGAGTCTGAGGCAGCGATTCTGGAAAACCTGCAGGGGTCTGAGACGTGTCTGGGACACCCCCGCCCAAGCAGGACAAGTGTACGTTAGGATCGGTCTTAGCACGATTTTGTATAACGTACGTTTGTTTTCAGAGCTCATCTGCACCCCCCCTCTCATCAAGGGGTAGATCTTTCGCATAGCTGCGTACCCAAGTTGTCGTCTTTGCTTCAGATGAGTGTCGAAGTTAAGTCGCGAGTCCATGGTTACTCCCAAGTATTTGACGTTCGTCTGTGGCGTTGTTGTTTGTCCGTCTAGTATTAGTTTTTGGAAAACCTTGTGATTGGTCCGCTTTCTGGCGAAGACTTTTTTTTGCGTCGGTAGGGGGAAAATCTTCTACAAGACACCACCAGCCCGTACTGGGTAGTAGTGTGGGATTTTTACCCATTAAAAACCCCATCCCGTTGGTGCGTTCGGGATTCGCTTGCGCATTCCTTCCGTTACACAACCCGATAGTTGTTCTGCCCTTTCAGGACTTCTTTCTTCTTTTGTTGGTTTACTCTTGTTCTTGGTTTCTTCTTTGTTCTTCTATCTTTCTTCCAATTATGGGTTTGGCGAGTCTTGATACATTCTCCCATGCTTCTGGGTCGGTTAGCATGTGCTCCACTAGGTTTTCAGGTTGAAGTTGGAGTCCGGTGTTTCGTCGTTCTTCTTCCCATTGTGGGCAGTTGAAGAATGTATGTTCCGCTGTGTCCTGTTCTTCCCGCAGTGTGGACAGCTGGGGTTTGATGTTTTCTTCATCTTGTATAGGTAGGACTCAAAGCACCCGTGTCCGGAGAGCACCTGCGTCATCTCATATGTGGTCTCTCCGTGCTTTCCCCGTACCAGCCTCTTATGTCTGGGATGAGGCGGTACGTCCATCTCCCTTTTCTGAATTGTTCCATCTTGTCTGCCACACTACCAGTGAATTTTCTCTCGCTTCCTTTCTTTTGGGTCTTTCAGATTGAACATGTCTCTCCTTTCCTTTGCAAGAATGTCCGCTGGGACCATGGACGCCAGCACTAGGGACGCCTCTGTCGACGTGGTTCGGTATCCTCGCGTCACTCTTAATGCCATTTTTCTTTGTGTTTTTAGCAACAGCATCGCGTATTTCTTCTTTTTTAGTGCCTCCGCCCAAATTGGTGCTCCATACAGCATGATGGACTCCGCTACCGATGCCACCACTCTGCGTTTTTTCTCTCCGGGTCCTCCGATGTTCGGGAGGAGCCTAGCAATCGTCATTGCAGCCTTTTCCGCTTTTTCTGTTGCTCTTACTATGTGCGGGCCAAAGGATAAGTTGTCATCTATTATGACACCCAGTACTGTCATTGTCCTAGTTGGTATTATGACTGTATCGCTTAGTTGGATTTTTATCCCCCTATGCTTTCGTCTTCCACTCACCAGCACCGCTTCCGTCTTCTCGGGAACCAGTGTCAGACCTCTTTCCCTTGTCCACTCTATTATCTTTCTGATTGTTTCTTCTGCGCCTTCTTCGATATCTTTTTCCGTTTCTCCCTCCACCACCAGGTTCAGGTCGTCAGCGAAGCCCAACAGGGTCACTCCTTGTGGGACTGGGAGTGAGAAAACTCCGTCGTAGCTGATGTTCCACAGCAGTGGTGCCAGTACGGAGCCCTGGGCAACCCCAGACGAGACCGAGTAACTTTGGTCCCGGAAGGTGATTTTCCTGTTGCTGAGATACTCTGACAATAGGTTTATTAGAGGTCCGTTTACTCCTCTGTTTTGTAGTTCATGCAAGATGACCCTCCAGCTCGCTGAGTTGAAGGCATTTTTTATGTTGAGGGAGACAACCATCACGTATCTCCTGGTCTTTCTTGTTCCTGGCTTGGCCTTGGTGATGATCTTTGTGAGGAGGTCTAGGGCGTGGGTGGTAGAGCGCCCTTTTCGAAAACCGAATTGGTATGGTGCTAGTCCCCCTTGGCCATCTATTTCCTTTTGTAGTCGGACCAGGATGTATCTTTCGTAGAACTTGCTCAGATGGTTCAGCAGGCAGATTGGTCTGTATGAAGATGGAGCGTTGGCTGGTTTGTCTCCCTTCTTCAGAAGTATCAGAGAGGCGTTCTTCCATTCTTTCGGGAACTATTGTCTCCGTCTTTCTGGCGTTCAATCGGAGCTTCCATTTATCAAAGTGGCGTTTAATCATGTCCAAGTGAATATGTATTTGTTTTGTGGCAACCTGCGCGCTGAACAAGTGCGAATAAATCGCTGTGTCGTCAGCATACAAGGCTACCTGAGTTTTCGCGAATGTCGGTAAGTCGTTAATAAATATGTTGAATAACCTAGGTGCGAGCACAGAGCCTTGGGATACTCCTACCTGAATGTTTTTGGTGTCTGAAATTGTGTCATTTACCTTAACCGCGATCGATCTGCCCGTGAGATATGAAAGAATTAGCTTATTGATCGGTGTGCTGAACCCGTATTCTAGCATTTTGTGAATTAGACCGGTCCAGGTTCTGTCGAAGGCTTTCTCAATGTCGAGTAAGGTCATGACTGTCACTTTGTCGTTGTTGAATTGCATGGTCGTGTTATGTCCGGCCGTGAATCCGAATTGATAAGGATTATACTCGTAAGTATAATTTTCTCAGTTAGTTTGGCCATCATGTTAAGTAACGTGATTGGCCTGTAACTGAGCGGTAGCGTAGGGTCTTTGTTGGGTTTGTGTATGGGTATTGTCAGTTGGTGTTTCCAGGCCTTCGGAAAGCGTTGTAGCTTAAAGATTGCATTGATGATGTAACTTAGCTGAACAATTGCTTTCCGCGACAAATTTTTGAGAATCCTGTACTCAATTTTGTTCGGAAGGGTTTGTCAATAATTGTTTGTATTGTTTTGTCCAATGCTCTATCGACTGATCTACCTGGGCAATTTCTACTCGCAGTTGATAATTGAAAATAGCACCCCCACCCCATTGCCCTGTATAACCGCTGCAAAAACTATTATATTTTCATAGCAAATGATTAATAGGTGAGAGGTAAAATACCCGGAATCGAAAACACACTTTTTCCTATAGAAATGGCTTTACAAAACGAAAGAATGCAAAAATACAAGCTCTTTAAGGTGAGGATCAATCTTGTCGGAGTTGTAATAGGGCCACAATTTAATTTTGAAAA
The DNA here is from genome assembly GCA_036346125.1 of Lycocerus yunnanus. Taxonomy (NCBI): domain Eukaryota; kingdom Metazoa; phylum Arthropoda; class Insecta; order Coleoptera; family Cantharidae; genus Lycocerus; species Lycocerus yunnanus. The sequence goes on along the minus strand of JARFIX010000079.1, from coordinate 175,271 downwards.
TTGCAATTTTCCCATAAGAAATACATGTAAGTGTATTTTTGTGTATTAAAATGCCAAATATGGAATACATTCTCTTGGCGATACTTGCAATTTCATATACGTGAATAACCTATAGGGCGGGGCCAACTAGAGCAGCATTAAGAAAGAGTCAGTCGCTCCCTGAGATCCGCCGCGTCAACTTCCAAACTTTTCGAGTTGCGGCCGCTTGGGGGATGTTTTTAGTAAGTAAAGTTCGTGTCAAAACCGTTCGGAGCCCCCTCCGCGACCCGGAGGGGCACCAGGGAGTGCGGAGAATAGGTTTTGACAGCGCAACCATATCTGAAATGAATTCACACAAAAAGTGATTTTTTTTCGAAAATTTGTTGTCCGATCACAACTTTAATTTTTTTATTAGCTAATTACACCATTATCTATCATAATTCGTCGTGAAAACCGAGATTCTGGTATATTTACTGTCGCCACAGCCTCTTGCAATTTTGAGGGCGGGGTTACAATTGAAAAGAGCCAATGATAAAATTGCATTCCAAATTAATTTTAAAGCCGTTTTTTTCAAAATTGTGTAAATATTCCGCTAATTTTATTTTTTTTATATGCTATTGAGACCCTCATCTTTCATAATCCACTTCAAAAATGGTAAAAATAGCGATCCGGGTATCCTACCTGTCACCTGATTAATATAATGCAAAATCAGTTTAAAAATAAAAAAACAAAATTGTACAAGTTACTAAAACTTAGTACTGGATTGTAGTGCTTTCCTCGTGTAATCATATGTTTTAGTACTAAATTCCAGTGTTGATTTTTGTAACAATTCCAGTTTATTGAATAGATAGCAATCCTATTTACTGGCGCAAGTTGCTACCCTCACTTCCACTTCCCTGATAAGTGAAGTTAAATTAAATTAAAAATGTGGGCTAAATGAGAGAAGAAACAACCCTAAATTTTTTTAAACTTTTAAAACCCTTAAATGGCTATAGCTAGCCATTTTTGTACCCACACTTTTTTATTAAAATTATTTTCTAATTGATTGAGATTTGAATTTAGTTATTAGAATTTTATTTTGTTTTTGTTTTTCAGAAATGTGTATTTATTTTACATCATTTTTATTATTTAATCAGAATAAATTTTTTTGATATTTTATATTTGGTTATAAAAAAATTTCTTGACGACTGGGGCCGCTCGGAGGAGTTGCTTGGTATCTAAATTATTGCCGGTGCGGGCCTGTTATTGCTGAAAACTTATGAAATAATTTAAATTTTATTGCGTTTGCTTGGGTTATTAATTTTAAAATTTTTAAGTTGCTATTTATATATTTTAAAAGTACAAAATAAAAAATATGTAATTACATTTATAAATATTTTTATCATAAAATCAATGTGACAGGTGGTGACAGTTTTTTAAATTTGTGACAGTTTAGCTAAGTAACAAACCTTAGTTGTTGGAGGTTAGAATATTTTACTGTGCGTCGTTGGGTGTATAAAGTTGGTATTAAGTTTTTAATCTCGGTTCTTGTTACGAAGCGTGGTGCTCATGATTGTGGTCTAAACAATGGCGAATAGGTATTATGAAGTAAACATTTCTGTTATAAATAGTGAAGGTGATTTAACACCAAAACTTCCAAAATGTGTTCATTTAAACTTGGATTACGACCCCGAAGGACTTATTATTAGGATAATCAATGGTAAGTTTGTAATTTAACTCAACATAACGTTTAGCATGGTTGAATAACCAACTATTTCGTAAATGAAATAGCCGGCATCCTTGACTTTTGTGCAATATCAAAAAACATTCCAGTATTTTTTAATAATAATAAATTAGTAAGGTTGCTTTCATTATTACTTGAAAATGACGTTTCGCGTAAGGACATACATCAAATGTTTGTATACAAATGATGTGCAAATTTATTGTTTGGCTAACCAAACAATTTTTACAATTTCCCTAATTAATCTTTTCACCATCCAAATAAGTCGGTTACATTCCTTCTTTAAATTTCCTTTATTGATAAGGGCAATCCCACTTTAAATTTTTTAATTAATTTTTGTAAATTAATTCTCAATACAGGTTTTAAATTGCTTTTGTATTCCATAACTTTTTGCTCAATTAAGACATCATCTTTCCTTTAAACAATAAATTTTCAAATGCATTTACCCAAGATGTTTAATTATTTTTTTAAGCGATGTACTAAATGAAGATTTAATTGTTCAAATATTTTACATATTACTAAGCTACTACGAACGACGATATGAGTAAATAATAAATAAATTATTAGTCGTTGGACTTGTTGATTATTGATTTATACCTACATAATTTACACAAATGAGTCTTTTTATATTTTGTCGTGATTGTTATCAATTCGTTTCTTATTTATACATCTTTTGCTTCGGCAAGTTGATAACAAAGTTTAGTCGAACAGGTTTAGTATAAGTGCTACTCGATTATTTTTAATTCTTAAGAATTGCCTGATAAAATTACAGCAATTGCAATTTTAAAATACACATTCCATCTTCACAAATCACAAGCAAAATAATTTCGAGTACCTATATGACAAAAAATGAATGGTAATAAACAAAATAACAGTTAAATTTGCAACACTTGCTACCTTTGACCTTGAAATTTACATTTTATTCTAATAAAAAGATTCTTGCTTTGATCTTTTGTCTTATTCTATATTTATATTTTATTGTTTTAGTGGTTCTCCAAAGCTAGCCAAAAATTTTGAAAAATTCTGCCAATTTGAATCTCGAAAAGCTTTTTAATTCTTTAATGTTATTACGATAATTTTATTTACATGTCCCTCTTTTTTAGGGGAACTGTGGTACATTTATGTTCTTGCGAAAAAATCTCTCAATTCGTGGTAATTAACTGCATTTGAACAAAAGATCGATAGTAATTGCACAAAAATGTTCTTTATGTTAATTTGAAATATAAAAATTATATGCCATTCCTGTTTGTCCAGAAATTCAGTTACAAAAAAATTTCTAGTAAACCAGATTCCTACACTTTGAGAAATTGTTGCATCTACTGGAATACAGAGAGAAGATTGTCTAATCATAGAGCACCCTCTCATGAGCCTATAATATTTAATACTTTTTAATTCAACCTTCATTCAAGATATTAGATCAGTCCGATTTAAAATAATTGGGAGAAATTATATTTATGGAAAAGTGCAAGACCAAAATTATCTATGACCTTGAGCAATTCTACGAATTGGTAAAATTGTGAATAAGATCATTCAAACTTTAATCTATTAAACTCTTGACATATTTTCTTAACAATAATTCGTGAATGAAACCTACAACCATTGTATTATCAGTCCCACACCCATGCCATTACAACTAATTATCTGTACTTTGTCGAGATTTAATGACAAGATAACTGAATCTGCTATAGCTTAGTGTCTTTAAAAAAACTTTATTGAAGTTTTTGTTTTTATTGAAAATATCAATATTTTAGCAAAAATGTGCCAACTCGGGACTATAATACTTGATTTGATTATCAGTTTTCTATTTCTAAGTAGATGTATTATAATGAATGAGTCTATTTTAGCCATCTGCTTTCTTGCATTTTAAGTAATTGCCTAAATTGTAGACTAAGTTTCTGTGTTCTTTGCATTACACTTTCATTTGCTTTAAAATTGCTACAATTTAGATAGTCAAAAACTTCTCTGCATGTAATCCGTTTCATCTCCTGTAAGCTTCTTCTTCTTTAATTTCCTGTTAGATCTGTTTATTTAACCCACAGTAACCTCGGTAGAGTTCTGAAGCCACTGCTAGTATCTGTGAGCTCCTGTAAGCCTTCTTCAAATTGTTGTATTTAGCTTTTGTCTTACAACAGAGAACAGATAATGTCTCGCTACAAACTAAAACTAATTCTATTTTTCATTTATAACTTTTTTATTTGATATCCTGTCAAAATTTGATAAATAAAAACAGTTTATTTTTGTTATTCTTCTTGGTCGTTTTTGCCTCTTGACAGAAGCGTCGTGATTCAGCTTGCGAAGCTAAGATGAATTTTCATGGGAGTATAACTCATGGGGTGGTTTCCGTTGCCTTCCCATGGTCCACAGATTGATATTGGACCTTGATCACAGCAGTGTATCCGACTCGACTGGGACTCGAACCGTCACCGCTTTCCAGTCGGACGGTGTATGCTTTACGCCACACTGCTGGTTTTGTTATACTTTAATATAAATTAGGATGCAGTTAACGTTTTGTGCTCTCTCTCAATTTCTATAAATGTATACTTCATTGCAGTAGCTGTTCTCCAGAACAGGCAGGTTAGGTCTGCTTACCCTAAATTTATGCGCATCAAATCATTTTTTTGTTTAAAATATTTTATTATTTATAAAAAAAATTTATTTTTTATATAATATATTTTATTATTTATAGAGTTTTTATTTTTTCCATTCAAAATATTGCTAAAAATCACTAGGCCGTATTTTTTATTTGCTAGTAGAGGAAAGGCAGGCACCAGCCGAACCAGCTTATACCATTTGAATGTATTACATCTTAGCAGGCCGACACAGTATGATTCTCATGGGCTACTGTGCTTCAATGGTAGGCCAGTCGTAAATAAGAGATTTATAATAATAATTATAATATTTAATAATATCTCACTGTAAAACAAATTATGCAGTATAATAGTTCACTCTTTATTATAATTCAATTCATAAGGAATTCCTTCACAATTCGAGAACCTTCGATTCGAGATTAGACAATATTATTATGCAATTGTAGCTGCGTTTTTCCGATTATGACAAACTCCAATTTTTGCAATTAGGTGGTACAAAGCAATTTCTAAAATATAGTGAAAAATTTCCGAAAACTTCCTTAGACTCTAATGGACATAGTGCTAAAAACGGACACCTTTAGTGAATTATTGAAAAAAACTTTGTTATGTAATGACATAATTGACAAAATTAAGTGAATTTTATAAAACCTTTTTTATTTTCTTTTTAATAGCTATTCAAAAAAAAACTTAAACAAAAAGGCATACAAAAAATATTTTATTTACTTTATTGTTTATGAGAATTGAAAGAGTTGAAAAAGTGTTTTTTTTTAAGAAAAAAGTTTTTAATTTTTCTGTGTCTACTGGTTTCATATTACAAAAAATTATACCGATTAATTGTATAGTCTGTTTTTCAATACTTGGTCTACCTCAAGAGGCTAGAAATCTCACAAAAACTTGGAAGATCAACAAGATTTGATATTTTATCTAATTCAAACCTTTTTTAACGAGAAATTTAAGTTTAAACTCAACGCTTTATCTGAATTCGAATATAGTACATTCACGATAGCCAGTATAGATATTGTCTCTTGTAATAAGCAAGTTCTCCATATTAAGCCATTTAAAATGGAGCACATTCTCAACGATAAATTCACCGATGTGAAAAATTGCCATGAAATTTACATAAAAATTGCATGCAGTTTTAGTGGAATTTTATTTAAATCTTTTCAGCTAAAAAATGGATTTTTATCAATTGCCTGGTAGCGACTGTTCTGTTATTTTTTTCGCTATTGATTTATTTTCTTCCAAGTGCTATCATGTTGTCTCATTGACTTTGATGCTCTATCCTATATCTGTGTCAATATTATCGCGAAGCCTACAATTTAACGTGGGCTCTAAACCACGAGAAGTGTAATAGTTTTAGTGATTTGAAATACCTTAATATTAGTAGCCAACTGTGCTAATTTTTAACAAAATTATTTTTTTGTATTGATAATTATTTTTGTTGCAGATGGTAGCGTTTATATGGAATTACCGGTATACTCACACACAGACTGTTGCCATGTGTCGTCAAAATCTTTTATTTTCAATACAGATAGTGAATCTTTATTTCTTAAATTTCAAAAAGAAGAGGGTGAGTATAATTTGTTCAAAATTGAATTATGTTTGTTAACTTTAGGATAACAATTTATTACCAATTTTAGGATTTGACATATATTGTTTTTCGTGCACTTTTATTTGATTAATTTATTATGTTTAATTTAAGGCAAACATCTAACATCTCCATTTTCCTTTAGATGCCCGCAATTTTTCAATAGCCGTAACAAAAGCGAGATCGGGAAAAAATGCTTCAGTTTTTTCAGTTAGAACGGAAGACTCTTCTGCTACACAATATTTCCAATTCTATGGCTATCTTTCTCAACAACAGAATATGTTACAAGATTTTGTTCGAACTTATACTTATCAACGAGCAATTTTAAGTAATTTAAATGATTTCAAGGTAAATACCTGATTTTCTACTTTAACGTTTCTGAATTATTAATGTTTTTTGTTCAACTTATTTCTTTTTATCACTTTAGCCTCATTTATGGTGTCCGATCAAATCACTTCAAATTTAGATTTTTAAAAGCATTTTTTCTCCCTTTTTTGGCTTTTGGGTCGCAAGAGTGTTCCATATGCGGATTATTCATTTTTACATGTATGTTGATCACAATGTAAGTAATTTTAAATTGCAGGATAAGGTAGTTTTGGATGTTGGTGCGGGTTCGGGAATTTTATCATTCTTTGCTGCTCAGGCTGGCGCCAAAAGAATATATGCGGTAGAAGCGTCAACCATGGCACATTACGCACAAGTCAGTCTTAAATTCCAAAATAACATTGCACTTTTGACTTTTTTTGTTTACAGAAATTAGTTGTTGCAAATAATTTACAAGATCACATTAAAGTTATACCAGGAAAAATTGAAGAAATAGAGTTACCAGAAAGAGTGGATGTTATAATTTCAGAGCCCATGGGGTACATGTTATATAATGAAAGAATGTTAGAAACATATTTGCATGCAAAAAAATGGTTATTACCTGGTGGTAAAATGTATCCATCCCGTGGGGATCTTCATGTTGCTCCTTTTACCGATGATGCATTGTATATGGAACAATTTAGTAAAGCAAACTTTTGGTACTTTCAGAAATTTTTGTTTCAGGCATCAGTAAATTTAAAATTTGTAGGTTCCAAACTTGTTTTCATGGAGTGAATTTGTCGGCCATACAAACTTGTGCTTTAAAAGAATATTTTAGACAGCCTATTGTAGATACTTTCGATATTCGTATTTGTATGAGTAAATCTGTTCGACATGTTGTTGATTTTTTAGATGCATCCGAGACAGATTTACATACCATAGGTACTATTTTTCATGTAAATAAAATAATTTTAGAATATCATTTCTTTTTTAGATATTCCATTAGAATTTCATTTGTTAGAAACAGGAACTTGCCACGGCCTAGCTTTTTGGTTTGATGTTGCATTTGGAGGATCTCAACAGACTGTTTGGTTAAGTACAGGACCCACAGAACCTCTTACTCACTGGTATCAAGTTCGTTGTTTACTCGAAACTCCCCTAATTGTTAAACAAGGGCAGTTATTAACTGGTAGAGTCCTTTTGGTTGCCAATAAAAGGTAATCTTGTTTATGGTATTCTGTATAATGTGGTATAATATATTGTATATTTTTTAAAGGCAAAGTTATGATGTGACCATGGAATTATGTATTGAAGGAACGTCGCATACGTCATGTAACACTTTGGATTTAAAAAATCCTTACTTCCGATACACTGGTTCACCTGTTCAACCTCCACCAGGAGTATCTAATATTTCTCCTAGTGAAAATTATTGGAATCAACTTGATGCTCAAGGTGCACGTAATGGTTAGTTACATCATTAAATATTTACCACAAAAATTATGTTGGTAAAGTTTAACGTTTTAAGTCTTTTGGTAATATGTGACTAAAGTTGGTTTGTTTTTTAAATAAAATTTATTGTAAATTGAGGTGATTTATACTGGCTACCTGTGTTAGCTAATTAAAGTTAACCAACTTTTATTAGTTTATGCATGGTTAAAATTTATTCTACTGTTAAGTTGTTGGTCAAGATTTGACAACAAATTAGCTAACATTTGCCAATTGGGGTTGTTGTAACCCACCCTCATAATTTTATTGTTATTTAATTTTAAGTTTTTTGTTATCACAGTTTTTTAAAGCTTTTTTTTTTCAAGATCAAAATTTGTCACACCAAATTGGCTTAAAATTTTAGTTTTGAAAAATTAAATTTTTGATACTTTTAGTAGTTTCTACTTTTTATTTCTTTTTGTATTTATTATCTGTTTTTTATATGTTGTTTATTATTTTCTGTTATGTTTGTAGTATGGTGCTGAAATTGTTATATTTTTTTATTTTTGCAAAATAGCTTTATGATTAATGTTACTAAATAAACAAAAAATTCAAAAAAGGTTTGATTAATCTTTTAAAACCAAAAAAAGTTGAAAGTCGCATGGTTGTATTAATTTTTAATTACGTTGCTTTTTTGTGTATTTGTACAATTATTTACACTAAAATTAAATTGGTAAAAACTACTACAAGTTTTTGCTCTAGAGTGGTGTAAATATTTAATGATTTATCTTTATTTAAATTTTGCAATTTGTGATAACGTTACTCCTATTGTAGCCGTAAACATGGTTAATGGAATGTCTGTTAATGGTTTGGGAGAAGTTTCAATGGATACAACTCAGGCTGTTATAAACAATAATCTTATAGCAAATAATTTAATAGCATTGGGTAAACAGCATACTATTCTTTTCTATGTAAGTTACTACCTAGTTTTTCTAGTTGATCCTAACCATTTCAGTTAGAACGGAAGACTCTTCTGCTACACAATATTTCCAATTCTATGGCTATCTTTCTCAACAACAGAATATGTTACAAGATTTTGTTCGAACTTATACTTATCAACGAGCAATTTTAAGTAATTTAAATGATTTCAAGGTAAATACCTGATTTTCTACTTTAACGTTTCTGAATTATTAATGTTTTTTGTTCAACTTATTTCTTTTTATCACTTTAGCCTCATTTATGGTGTCCGATCAAATCACTTCAAATTTAGATTTTTAAAAGCATTTTTTCTCCCTTTTTTGGCTTTTGGGTCGCAAGAGTGTTCCATATGCGGATTATTCATTTTTACATGTATGTTGATCACAATGTAAGTAATTTTAAATTGCAGGATAAGGTAGTTTTGGATGTTGGTGCGGGTTCGGGAATTTTATCATTCTTTGCTGCTCAGGCTGGCGCCAAAAGAATATATGCGGTAGAAGCGTCAACCATGGCACATTACGCACAAGTCAGTCTTAAATTCCAAAATAACATTGCACTTTTGACTTTTTTTGTTTACAGAAATTAGTTGTTGCAAATAATTTACAAGATCACATTAAAGTTATACCAGGAAAAATTGAAGAAATAGAGTTACCAGAAAGAGTGGATGTTATAATTTCAGAGCCCATGGGGTACATGTTATATAATGAAAGAATGTTAGAAACATATTTGCATGCAAAAAAAATGGTTATTACCTGGTGGTAAAATGTATCCATCCCGTGGGGATCTTCATGTTGCTCCTTTTACCGATGATGCATTGTATATGGAACAATTTAGTAAAGCAAACTTTTGGTACTTTCAGAAATTTTTGTTTCAGGCATCAGTAAATTTAAAATTTGTAGGTTCCAAACTTGTTTTCATGGAGTGAATTTGTCGGCCATACAAACTTGTGCTTTAAAAGAATATTTTAGACAGCCTATTGTAGATACTTTCGATATTCGTATTTGTATGAGTAAATCTGTTCGACATGTTGTTGATTTTTTAGATGCATCCGAGACAGATTTACATACCATAGGTACTATTTTTCATGTAAATAAAATAATTTTTGAATATCATTTCTTTTTTTAGATATTCCATTAGAATTTCATTTGTTAGAAACAGGAACTTGCCACGGCCTAGCTTTTTGGTTTGATGTTGCATTTGGAGGATCTCAACAGACTGTTTGGTTAAGTACAGGACCAACAGAACCTCTTACTCACTGGTATCAAGTTCGTTGTTTACTCGAAACTCCCCTAATTGTTAAACAAGGGCAGTTATTAACTGGTAGAGTCCTTTTGGTTGCCAATAAAAGGTAATCTTGTTTATGGTATTCTGTATAATGTGGTATAATATATTGTATATTTTTTAAAGGCAAAGTTATGATGTGACCATGGAATTATGTATTGAAGGAACGTCGCATACGTCATGTAACACTTTGGATTTAAAAAATCCTTACTTCCGATACACTGGTTCACCTGTTCAACCTCCACCAGGAGTATCTAATATTTCTCCTAGTGAAAATTATTGGAATCAACTTGATGCTCAAGGTGCACGTAATGGTTAGTTACATCATTAAATATTTACCACAAAAATTATGTTGGTAAAGTTTAACGTTTTAAGTCTTTTGGTAATATGTGACTAAAGTTGGTTTGTTTTTTAAACAAAATTTATTGTAAATTGAGGTGATTTATACTGGCTACCTGTGTTAGCTAATTAAAGTTAACCAACTTTTATTAGTTTATGCATGGTTAAAATTTATTCTACTGTTAAGTTGTCGGTCAAGATTTGACAACAAATTAGCTAACATTTGCCAATTGGGGTTGTTGTAACCCACCCTCATAATTTTATTGTTATTTAATTTTTAAGTTTTTTTTTGTTATCACAGTTTTTTAAAGCTTTTTTTTTCAAGATCAAAATTTGTCACACCAAATTGGCTTAAAATTTTAGTTTTGAAAAATTAAATTTTTGATACTTTTAGTAGTTTCTACTTTTTATTTCTTTTTGTATTTATTATCTGTTTTTTATATGTTGTTTATTATTTTCTGTTATGTTTGTAGTATGGTGCTGAAATTGTTATATTTTTTTATTTTTGCAAAATAGCTTTATGATTAATGTTACTAAATAAACAAAAAATTCAAAAAAGGTTTGATTAATCTTTTAAAAACAAAAAAAGTTGAAAGTCGCATGGTTGTATTAATTTTTAATTACATTGCTTTTTTGTGTATTTGTACAATTATTTACACTAAAATTAAATTGGTAAAAACTACTACAAGTTTTTGCTCTAGAGTGGTGTAAATATTTAATGATTTATCTTTATTTAAATTTTGCAATTTGTGATAACGTTACTCCTATTGTAGCCGTAAACATGGTTAATGGAATGTCTGTTAATGGTTTGGGAGAAGTTTCAATGGATACAACTCAGGCTGTTATAAACAATAATCTTATAGCAAATAATTTAATAGCATTGGGTAAACAGCATACTATTCTTTTCTATGTAAGTTACTACCTAGTTTTTCTAGTTGATCCTAACCATTTAAATGATGGGAACCAACCAAATATACATCCAGGATGTATATCCAGCACTGGTCGTGGTCGTGTAATAGCTAGTCCGACGTCAACTCATACAGCTCAGTTAATTGGTGGTGCTATATCACCTTCTTTATTTTCTTCTCCAAATGCTAATACACAGGTACGAGGCTTGTAAAAGTTTATAATTGTCAATATTCTAAAAAGTTGCTATAATGTAGAAAATAGAGATAGTCTAGGTGTTGGTTTTGATTTGCTATTTTAAGAGCATTCTGGAAGGGTTAGTTTAACCACAATATATACTTGAATTACAAATTAATGTCCAAGCTTTTGTTCGATTTTAAAAATGTCATAATGTATTGTACACTAAAACGAGTTTTTATTGTAATGTCTGGTATAATTGTTTTATAAAAAATTCATTTAAATGCAAGGGTAGACATCCCTTATTTATTATTATATTATTATTTTTCTGGATCAAAGTATAGTAAAAACTCTTGGCACAAATGAGCTCTAATTCTAAATCCCATGCAAATCCGTAAAGATCCTTTGTCTACCAATGTGTGCAGGTGGGAAAAGGAATTACGTTGAGCCTAATACCGAATTTCTTTTATGATGCAATCAGAATATCTGCAGAATTATTTAAGGGGTACAACATTAACAGCTCGGGAAATAGAGATTCTTGGAAATTTTTTATAGAAAAAGTACACAATGGATCTTTTTCAAATCCTTAGGATATTTTATTGATTATATAATACAGGAAAAAAAATTTTTCTGCTTATTTATAACCTATATACCGAGGTGGTCACTGGTCTAGTAGTTGGAGTGATTGACTACTGATGCTAAAGCACCTGTTTCAAGCCCGAGAGGAATAGACAAAGGACAGTTTTTTTTTGACTATCTTTTATTTATGACCGTCTCCGTGGTTTGGAAGGCACGTAAAGCCGGCGGTCTTCCTACTTGGAGGGTAAAATCGCCCCTCGGCTGCATAGACTTCTTAGTAATGGTGGATAACCACTACCTTCCGAGAAAAGACGGTCAGAATAAATTTTTCTCCGCTCGGGCTCGAACCAGGTATAATGCTGTAAAATCTCAAGTTATCTTGATCGATATGTGCGTGATCTCAAATCACGCACATATGTATAATATGCATACTTGATTTTGCGCTAAATTTTCGGAAAAAATTAAAATTTGACTACAACTGCACCCATAGCTTTTCAATATTTTATTTAAAAATTGCACCAATAATTATTAATATAAATAAAAAGTGTAATAAAAAGAACCGAAAACGTCAAATATGGTAGAAAAAAAACTTACATTTTTAATTCAATGCCTTAAATGTCTTACTGCTGTTGTACATTCGTGTATTCAATGTTTAAAACTAAGTTTTTTTTTGTATACGAGTATAATACGACCCTCATTTTTGCGGACTAAAATGTGAAAAAAAGTTAGTATTATACTCGAGATCTTATGGTATCTAGCACTGTCGGGATGGGAGTCTAAGGGTGAACAAAGTCGGGGTACAATAAGCTTAGAGCTTAAGTACAAGTGGGCTCAGAATCACACCCGCAAAGATTAATAACCTACATATTGGATGTTTCAGTCCCGGAAGTTAGCATTTCAAAAAAAAAGATGACCGTCTCGTTGACAGCGATTCGGCTATATGGTGGGCAACCTTTCTTTATAGAGGGCCGAATGGAAAAGTTTAATGTGGACTATGGGCCAAAACAATTGATACAACGCACCCCAGAAAGAAAGGGTATAAGTCTGAAAACGGCATTTTGAGCTAGAGCGCTTTGAATATTTGAACGTTTATAAGAAAATCACGTTTATCTTTTTAGATAAATGTGATTTTTTTATAATAACAATTGATAATATTAATTGGTAGGGATTATTTTATTGTAACAAAAGAAATTCAGTTCCGATTGGAAACTTGGGTGTTATACCCCTTTCTAGCTGAACAAATGTATCAAGTTTGGCGGTTTTTTAGCGGAAATAATTGGACTATCGATAATATGACTTTTTTTACATATAGAGCTTGAGGAGAAGAATATTTTGGTATATCTAACTCAAAAAGTCACTTTTTGGACTTATACCCTTTCTTTCTGGGGTGCGACAATAGTAATAATATTTTGCAATTCTGTTGTGAAATGTGATCATTTCATACACGTTACATGGCATTGAAAGCGGCTTGTTTTCTGCACGTACGATTACTCATGTTATTTGATCATATTTCGTAATCTTATCTTTCGAGACGACTTTATCTGCACTTTTCAGCACTAGTGCGAGTTATTTTCATTTCAGCTTTGTCCAGATTGCGTAAATTTTGTTAAAATATTCGTTATTTACCGAATTTCAGATTTGCAAAAATAGTGTTAGTTACGTTTCAATAGCTTGTTTCATTCTCGGTTGATTTTGCTGACGAGCCAAGGACTCGAATGCACCTCGAATGGAAAAGTAGCCTATTTAAGTACTAGTATCGAAAATAACTATTATTAAAAAAAGAAAAGGTACCGATATGTATTAAGCATACCTAGCGTTTTTATTACAATAAAATAATGAAAAAAGAAATACTTGATAGCTTCTCATAGTGTTACAACACTAACTAATGAGAAATTTGGGATTTTATTGCTTTTACAAGAAGTTCAATATCTGGTGACAGTGATGTTGTTACTACGCGTAAGATATTTTCCAAATTAGTATCTGTAATCCTTGATCTGTTTTTTGATTTAGTGTTATTCATTTTGGAAAAAAATTGCTCACAGCAGTAAATACTGCCAAAGAGAGACATTATTTTACACACAAAATTAATTAAATTTGGATATTTATCTTTGGAAACATATCTCAGATAAAAGTCTTGCAGAGGTACCTCATGAAACTGACTTTTCAGAACATCATCTGCCTGGAGTTCAATTAATTTCATTTGAAGCGACATTTCCTTATCGAAAAAGACATGAATATTTGGAATTAAAGTTCATGTGAATGGAAATCCTCAATGAAAATAGTTCCTGTGCTAGAGCATTTTTATCAAAATCTTTATGAGCAGCTAGGGTGGGAAAATAATAAGTATTTCCCATGAGAATCTGATTTTCCCACAACCGAAGTTTGCTTTAAAAAGACTAGATGGGTGAATAATAGCTCATGAACAAATTGGCTTTATTTTTGCTTATTATTTAGCTTGAAAAGAAAATACAGCCGTGCTCAATAGAAGTTGGCCACCCCACGTTTTCACCATAGCAAGTTGGCTCGGTCTGATTTTTTTAACAAATTTTACCTGAACATATACCTGTCACCTTTTAAAAAGATTACAATGGAAATTGGACTAAATCACAATTACAGCAACTAAATTTTTTCAAATAATGTCAATTTAAATCCTTTTTTCATTTACTACCTGTCGATAACGGTATTTTTATTTTGTGTATAAAAATAAAAATTTCTACTTCCGAAACTTTTAGTTAAGTGTTCTAAAGTTATATTAACAGCATCATGTCTAAGAAACCTCATTTAAGTGTCCTTCAATGGAGCCATATCGTCTTTTTGGATTCACAGGGTATGTCGCATCAAAAAATTGCAAAACTAATAAAGTGTTTGAAGTATACTGTGACAACCACTTTAAGCCGATACGCCGAACTGGCTCGGTGAAAAATAGATAAAAAATTGGACGAAAACGTTTGACAACCGCCAGGGAGGATCGGATTTTGGAGAGAATGTTGCTGAAAAATCGCAGAAAAACATCAAAAGACTTAAGAAGGGACTTAGCAATGCACTGTGGGGCACAAATTTTGTCACAAACTGTTAGAGGACCCTTGAAGGAAAGTGGATTGCATGGTCGCAAAGGACGTAAGAAGCCCTTTTAAATCAAAATCAAATTAAAAACGATTAGAATTTGCGAGAAAGTACAAAATTGGAAAGTTGCCGATTGGTCAAAGATAATTTGGTCAGACGAAAGCAACATAGAGGTACGTATTTTAGGCATATTTTAACAAAATAATTTTATAATTACAACTAAAAATACGAGGAAAAATACTTATTTTCATTTTTTTTAAATTAAACGAAATTTAAACTAATTTTCCAGCTTTTCGGTCAACCTGGAGCAACATCCGTGAGAAAAGGGTGGGGAGAGTTTAATCCTGATTGTATTGTGCCTACCGTTAAATTTGGCGCGGCAGTATTATGGTTTGGGGCTCAATGTCGGCCAGTGACGTGGGAAAAATTAAAATATGCGAAGGAAGAATGAACTCAAGCACCTATATCGCAACTTTACAAGACCATTTAGAGGCTACTATTGTAAAACTTTTTCAAGAAGAGAGCCCTGAAAATGTTTTTAACAGGACAATGCTCCATCCATTGTTAAAAAAACAAAGCGATGGTTTACTGAAAACAAGATTCCCTTTTGAGTAGCCCCACAGAGTCCTGACCTGTCGCCCATAAAAAATTTATGGGCAATATTTAAAAAAGGTAGCACTTTGTAAAACCAATTCAAAAAGGCATTAAAACAGGTAATTTTAAAAATGGGAGAAAATCAATAAAGATGTTTGTTATAAATAAGTTGCTACCATGCCTGATCGGCTTAAAAGCGTCATTAGGGCAAAAGGTGGTGCCACAAAATATTAAAATTTTTAATAAACACATTCTCAATCTATATTTGTAATTTCTTTCATCCTTTTTGAATGTTTACGTTGGTAGTGTGTTGTGAAAAGGTGTCTACTTGTTAGATTTTCATTGGCCTATCACCTCAACTATAATATTTTCTTTTTAATTTATAATTCAGGTCGACTATGTTTGTCTTTTTTTGCATTTCTAAAATTATTTTAAAATTTTTGTTTTAATTAATTTTCATAATTTCACCAAATTCAAATTTTGGCGCTGCTATCTATTATTTAGCTTATTCAAGTAACTGGTGACATCAACCAAAAATGCAAAATCAGATAACCATGCATATCTCTCAAAGGTGACCAACTCGCGTCTGCCTTCATTTCCATAAAAGTTTGCACTTTTTCTCTTAATTCATAAAATTACTTTAACATTTTACCCTTACTGGGGCAGCGAACTTCACAATGAAAAATGCTGTCTCTATATTCTATTCGTGCAGGAATTGCTGGAACTGGCGATGATTCAAACCTCTTAATTTAATAAAATTTACACACGAAACTACTCTTCATTATGTGCTTAATATATTATAATGGAATGGGTGGCCTAAGTATCGCGAATATTTTTGAATGTACTAGCGCCTTCACGTCAATCTTTGTTGCCGACCATTACTGCTGCAAATGATTACAGAGCCAATCCAGATGATTTGACGCCAAACTTAAGCTGTTTTTATATTATCATAGTCACACACGAAATTTGCAAGAACATTTGCTAATTCCTTACTTTTATAGTGTGTAATTATGAAGCGGAAAAATTCAATGGCAGGCCGGAGAAATCTTACTCGAGGACCGCATGTGGGCCGTGGGTTGCCCACTTCTGCTCTATACCTATGACTATAATCTGACTGTGGTATAAATTGATATCTAGAAAATGAGCAAGATGGCAGACATTAAAAAAAATTATCAAAATCTCATATTGCGAATAGAAGTTACAAAAAAACCCCCAATTACAAAAATCTTTTGTTGGATCATAAAGACGTATTTTACAAACGAAATTCTCTTTTAGTTATATTAATTGAATGTACAGCTTTCTTGATTTGTTGTCGACCAGGTTAAAATTTGTCGTTCCGAGATATTCGCGTTCACATTAACTGTAATGTCTAAACCACCAAAACGTATTGATAATGAAGCAAGAGTCTTCTAATTTATTTTTCATAATTTCTCCAAATGGGATTTCATTGTCATTAAAACAATTTTTCATAATAAAAATTACGTGCCATTAAAGTAAAATAATAACTCGTTTGTTTTAGTATATGACACATTATGATCTATATTTATGTTTCAAGTATAAATTGCTAACTAATTTTAAAAAATATCATTTTTCCAGTACCCTTAAAGGTGATTGTTGTTTTTATCTTTAAATTTTTGTTCTCCTACCTTTGATGGGTACCTTAATCTAAGAATTCTATAGTCCATTTGAAACAAGAATGCTGTAGAAAATTGTAAGAGTGCTTTTGATGCAACGCGAAGGAAGATTCACACAGAGAAACGTCAAAAAATTAAGGTGAATGTCAAATTGAAAATTTTACTAAACTTTTATGAGAAACCAAAAGAGAACTTAAATTTTGTATTTAACTTTTAAAAAATTCATGAAATGCATGATTTACCATAAAAAGTCATGTTTTTAGTACCAATTTTTACTGCATTTTTATTTCAAATGGACTATAGCTTTCATGAAATGAATACTCTTTAGATTTTAAATTGGTTTTGTGTAAATATTTTTTTTACAAAATTAATTAAACATTTGTGGTGGAAGCAGAGCTGTCTAAAGTATTCTCATTTTTTTCACTGGGTTTTTATTTTGAACAAAATAGTTAAATAAATATTGATATTATTTAATTTTTGTGAAAACGTGTAGCCGTGTTTTAAAAAATTATGAACCTTTTAAATTCTATTTTAATCCATTACGGTTGTATGCCTGCCCGATGGGAAAATTTGGCAATACTGACAATACAATTACAATAGTATATTATACCTATTACATCACATTTAAAGCAAAAGAACGTAGGCTAATATGCACGTTTTCATAAATTCATCTAGAGCTGAAAATTTGTATAGAGCTTAAATACACCTTTATAAATAAAATATCAAAAGTCTGCAACAATCCCACTTCTGTTAAAAATTTTATTCAAGGTCATATTGGTTATTCGCATTTTTCTCGTAAACGCTAAAAATGGGTCAGACAAAAGTTGTAGAACATGCAATTCTCTACAAAATTGTTGTTATACTTTTTTCTACAAATCACCATTAATCAACAATAATCCGTTCCACTTTAATTATTACCAATAGTATAATACATGTAAAAATAAAATTGAGCTTGACATTTTAGATATGCAGATAAACTTTCCGATGAATATATTTTTGTTTGTGCTTTTGCTTTTCCAGGTTTTAAAATGTAAATAATCTTATCAATTGGTGTTCGTGAAGTCTGTAGTACAGTAAAGCTCCTTATTCGCGGGTATACGTTCCAAAATTATGCCGCGAATAAGGAAACCGTGAATATGGAATAGTGATTTGTATGGAAATGCAAGGGTTGGGTTCCAAGGTACGAAAATAAAATAAAATAGATAAAAATAAAATCAGTTTAATCACATACCTATCATTATTATTAATTATTATTGTTTGAATTATTTGGTTTAAAATATTTAGTAATTTTTCTTGCTTTGCCGTCTTTAAAATGCCTTTTAATTCCGCATGGTATTCAGCTGTGGCAACTTCAATTTTCCTTTTAAAAGGAAGGTTTCTTTCCAAAAACGGTCAATTTTAATGAAGTGATCTCACAGTTCATTTGCCATTTGAAACCTGCGGTCTGGTTTTTAAGGTGATTGTCATCGTATCATTGTAAGATGTTGAAGCTTGAAGGGTTTTAACATTTCCTGCAAGTCGGCTTCACTTAAATCTTCATCGTGTGATTGAAGCAGCTCTTGAACGTCACTCGAATCTATCTGTTCAAAACCATCATGTCCTATTCCATTAGCAATTTGTACAATTGTGTCAGTTAATGTTTTAATTTGTTTAAATCCTCACTTTCACAGACTGTTAGATCAACCTATAGTTTTTCCAATATGATTGCAATGTGTATGCAATGCTTGAGCTCTTGTAACGATTCCTTTATGTTAACAATGCACATTGCTATGTTAAATTTTTCCAGAATTCCATAAAACTCACGTCAGAATCACATTCCATGATATCCAGAATGATTTTAAAGGTTCGCCTAATGTAAAGAACTTCAAAGCTTGAATTATTCCCTGGTTCATTGGTTGAAGTAAAGTCGTCGTGTTCGGAGGCAAAATATCACCTTAATATTCGGATGCATAGTTTCAAGCTCACAAGGGTGACCCGGAGCATTGTCCAAAACAAGAACCTCCTTGAAGTCTAAATTTTTTCGTTTAAATATTATTATTTAATTTTGAGTTTTGAATATAAATTATAATATTCAAAATCGTAAATTATTAATCCGCGAATAATGAAATTTTCGGCCGCGAATACAGAAAGTGGTCTCAATTTTTCTTCCGCGAATACTGAAACCGCGAATAACGGAACCGCGGATAAGGAGCTTTACTGTATTAACAAATTGCAACATCTTCACTAACAACGATAGTTTTATTGAATTGTTCTAATGCTGTTTCAATTATGAAAATTTTAGCGTCATTAGCAACTTGTTTCATTAAAATGTTTCTTAACATCTTAACCAATACTTTTATATTTAACGTCTGATAATATATACAGGCAGCGCGAGGCTGTATGTACAGTGGATCCGTTTTCTGACGAATTGTGACGAACAGAAAGTCTGACGGAAATTCATAGATGCGAGTGATCGGTAATAGTGAAGGATAGAATTTTCGTTCACCAGAATTCATTCTAAAACGGATTTCTCTGTATGTACAGTCTTAGGCTGCGCGTACAGTGGATCTGTTTTTGGACGAACGGCCGAATTCTAATGAAATCTGCAAACGATCCCATAACATTGAAACTCTATGTAGCGCGAACACTGGATCCGAATGAACTTGCGAACTAATTGTTAGTCAGAAATCGGACTAAGTATTAGGTAAATCACAGAAGCCACGTAGCGGTTTTAGCAACATAACATAATCATGTTTATGTATGGACAGGAATTGTGAAACTGATATCCTTGCATTTTGTTAAGTATAGGTACAGTAACGTTAAACACCTAATTAATTTTTTATGATTATAAATTTTTTTTTAAATAGATATTACATATTGAAGTCTTAATTTACTATTCTGATTAAACGGAATGACGTCCCAAATAAGTGATGTAATTTAACATTGGTTTCTGCATGTTCTTTGAGATTTTACCAAAATAAGCGGTATCGCAATTAATCGGAATCGATTGTATATTCAAAAGTAAATGTATTTATTTATTTTATAGTTAACAAAAAATATTACGTTATCCGGTTTTAAAACGTTAAATAAATGGTTGAATTCCCCAAATTTATTTTTTCTTAAATATCTGATTAGTCCAGCATTTTTATATTTATAATAATTTAGTCGACGTTTAACTGTTATATAGGTTTAATCGGGACAGAAAATTAAGACTTAAATATGTACCTACATATGTAATATTTAAAAAAATTGCTAAAATTTTATAATCATAGAAAATTTATTAGGAGTTAACTTTAGAAAAATGCAAGGATATCATTCTCGCAATCTTGTCATAACATAAACACGATTATTCTCGGGCCCAAATAAATTGAGCCCTGCGTCGCAAATTTCTGATTAAGAAACGACATCCTGAATATAATTTAAGCCATCGTTTAGCTTTGTTTAAAAGAGTACAAAAATATTGGCATGTCTTGCTGTCAAAGTTTAATAAAAGTCGTCTTGTACTACATTATAAACTAACAAAATATTTGAATTACGTAGTGATTGTAATATTTGTACATTAGTTCAAATTGTAGTAAAGAGAGAGAGTTACATCAAAATAACAAAAAATCATGCATTTTAAAATGCCCTCATTTGACTAGCGACTCTGATCTTAATTCATTCCATTTTAAATTATGACGCAGGGCTCAATTTATTTGAGCCCGAGTATACGTTATGTTGTTAAAACCGCATCGCGGTGTTTATCATGTTCAAGATAGTACATCTTAAAACTGATATTTCGTTCGATTTCTGATCAAGAATTAGTTCGCAAGTTCATTCGGATGCAGTGTTTGCGCTACATAGGGTTTCAATGTTATGGGATTGTTCACAGCTTTTCGTCAGAATTCTGACGAACGCCGTTTGTCCGAAAACGGATCTACTGTACGCGCAACCTTAGAGTGCGAATTAGTATTTTCGATGTGTGACATCGCGATATCTTGTAACGTTTTATTTTTCTTGGTGAATTATTTAATGACAATACCTTGTAATTCCGCTTATAAATTATATTTCGGTATATTAGCATAAATTATGAGTTTAACGCAGCAAATATTTGTTGCTAAAGGTACTGAGTTAGAGAGAGCGATTTTGATTATAATATTAATTTGAAATACATGAAAAATTTTTGAAATGAACTAAATTTTTAATTTAATAGAAGTCGACCATCTGGTAAATATATTTTTTTGTTAATTTCGTCTCTCTAATCTCAAACATCATTTTAGGCTTTATTCCAATTTTACTCCAACTTTAAGTTTAACTCCAACTTTAAGTTTAACTCCAACTTCAAGTATAAACTTAATAATATAACGTCAAATTCCATTTCAAATAAAACTCTGGTGTATTGAGTTTTGCTGCCGTACTTTTTTGGTATTCAGTTTTGGTATTCAGTCCCAGTTGTAAGAAAAAAATATAACGATAATTTTTGTAGAGAATTGCATGATCTACAACTTTTACCTGATGTATTTTTACGATAACACTTAGCGTTTACGAGAAAATTGCAAAAAACCTATATTTATGTCCTTTGACCTTGAATAAAATTTTTAGCAGAAGTGGGATTGTTGGGGACTTTTGATATTTTATTTGTAATCGTATATTTAAGACCTATACTAATTTTCAGCTCTATGCAAATTATTGCAAAGTTAGCATTTTTTTGTCTATTTTGACTGTACTACAAAATCTTCGCTAATGAACTCAAATACATTAAGTGCATAGGCATACTTCATAAGTGAACGATAACTTAC
Source organism: Lycocerus yunnanus (assembly GCA_036346125.1). Classification (NCBI taxonomy): domain Eukaryota; kingdom Metazoa; phylum Arthropoda; class Insecta; order Coleoptera; family Cantharidae; genus Lycocerus; species Lycocerus yunnanus. The sequence continues at coordinate 153,360 of JARFIX010000079.1, read as the reverse complement.
AGATACTTACTGTGAACAAATATATTAAGTTTGATACAAAGTTTTACCACATGCTCCCAAGACTAACATAAGACGATTGAACTAAACTTACCTAAATCTAAAGATACTTGGTTTAGGTGCTAGATTGCACTAGAATGTTTCTTGTGTTGCAACTAAGTTTGATATCTGGATTTTGTTCAGTGTGGCGCAAGTGGTTAAACATGGATCGTCCAAGTATAACATGGAAAAAAGTTTACAAATTTTTAACGTTCACGAAAAATGCCCTGTAAATTCGGCGAGTTTTCTGTGAAATATGATAAATCTGCCACAGTGTAATTGAAAACACCATAACATCGATTAAAATTATGTATTTTGGCTAGTTGTTTACAATAATTTGATAACTTTCAACATTAATTTCCACATTTAAATGTATTCAACTTCACCCAATCCGAAATAAATCACCGCCTATTTATGATATAAAATACATTTCACCCGCGAATTGAAGTCGATTACTACAAATATTAAAAGAAAAAATTTTGGTCTGGTGAATAAATTACAATAAAACAACAATAGAATGCTAATAATGCCTTTTATTAGCATAATGTGATACAGAAAACCTATTCTACATCAATATTAATGAAATTGGTGAAGATAAACTTTTCTGTCGACTTTCTGACCCCTCTACTTTGTACAATATCAATTTTGTCATTTGTTGGATGTCCAGGACATCGGGAAATTTAAAAAATATAAAAAAACTTCAGCTCTAATTGCATTTTGTAGATATTCAGGATTATAATTTTGCTTTCCAGACAGCGGTCCAAGCATCTTTTTATGAGCATACAGCATTATGTTACCACTAATCGATTTCACCCCTATTTTTGGTTTATCAGCAATAACTCACTACAAAATATATTATTTTGAATACAAAATACTGCATTGCACACATTTTCATTTGAAGTCCAAGCTTTAAGCATTTACTTTCCTATAGTTTGTTTCTTCAAGTTTTAAAAATCAATAATCAACAGGTTAGAAACATTGCACAATACTGTCACGATTAAAATGAGATCTGTTTTGATATTTCGTACACAAAAACTGTCGAATTTAAAAACTTAAACTAAAATTAGTTCAGAAAATTAAAGTTTCCTTGGAAAGGGACTTACATAACTACCACACTTTGGAGGAAACTTAAAGCCATACTGCTTTTCAACATTTTCATTTCCACGTTTACCATTACATGACTCGTAACCCTACTGCCCGAGACTTGATCCTTGGACCTCTTTGTCTTTTCTAATTGATTAATTTTTTTAACTTCAAAATCTTTCACTTTTCTTTAACAACTTTGATTAATTTTGAATTTAATTTTCAAGGACTTTTCCAAGATCCGTTTTTAACTTTAACTGGTAACTTTCGAGTGACTACTTTTCTGTTTGTTTTGCCTCGTCTTCTCGACTTTGTATAATACCAGGTCAAAGACCCACACCTCTTTCGTTTGAAGAAAGGGACACCCATAGTCTCGCCGAAGTCCCGCTGGATAGTGCAGATCTACGTTGTTAACATCGGATTCAAAATCGCGATTCAGGAACTTTGCTTTACCACCAAGAGTCGAACGAGTGGCACCTCTCCATTGATGCTAACCCAATAAAGCTAGACAGGCTGGAGCTACTGTTTTACGTGGAATTCGAACCACACCACTCAAAAGTTGGAGTGTTTCCACCTGGGATTCAAACCCTTGCATTCAGGACATGAACCACGAACCCGGTACACTAAATGAATTTTCCGAGTAATCGTGCATTTATTTAACACTAACTAATAAAAATAATTTTAAATAATAAAAACCAGTCCTCGGGAAACTGCTAAAATTAGTTTCTAATGTAACAAAGTAGCTACCCAGGGTAACTTCAGATGATTTGATTATTATTATTTTTAATGAGTATTTTGATTTTTGAATTCACGACTGCATCTTTATAGTCAAGCTGCTAGGCTATGACCGTGCTCAATTTGATTATTATAGAATTAAAATTATATACAAACGATAACACGTCAATTCACAAAGATATGTTTACAGAAACAAATTTACTTTTACGCAACTGGAAAGTGGGCTAATTTTGATCAAAATTAATATTTTTGATTGTTTTTAAAAATTAATATAATATAATGATCTAGTTGTCTTATTATAGTTTTCTTTGGAGTATGTAGTGAAGCGTTGTACAGATCTTTTGGGGGATATCTCAATAAAATACAATATTTATTCAATTGGTACCTAATTTTTATATATTTTCAATGCTTGGTTAAACTCTGGTCATGTTAATCGGTGATTAACCGATCCAGCTTAGTTTAAATCATTGGCTAGCTTTAACCCAACATTAAAAAATTATTAAGCTATTTTTTATGCCAACAGCTCTGGGTGGAAGTATCTTTAGGGTAGAATTGAAATAGATTTTGATACTGCGAATTTCTTGAATTGAAAAGTTGTGTATTTGAAACTTGATTTTCTGTAGATTTTCAAACATTTTTTTTTTCAGCAGTCATTGGTAATGACAAATTACCCAGTAAATGCGAATTTAATGATTGGAGATTATGTAACTCCAGGCAGCAATGTAGCCATGCCAACGTATCGACAGTAGTAATTAATATTAAAATTTTTATTAAATGCTCAATAAAATACTTACTCTGTGAACATTTGTTAGGAATGGGAAATTGCTAGCATTATTAAAATAAACGCATTTTATATACTTTACATATGTCACGTGGTTAAAAACAGCAATTTTATACAACTTCTATTTATTTATTAGTTTGTTTAAAATAGTTTTGTGTTATTTATTTTTTAAACCGAAAAGTATTATAAATTTTACCAAATCATTTAGATTAGGTAGTGATTGTCATTTTAAATGATTTTTTAATAGTGCGGAGATAATTTTACCATGACGAGCTCAAATTTTAGTAAAGTAATTAGGATTTAGTAAGTTATTTAGTGTTGTTTTAATAATGCGTTTTGTTTTGTTTTATTGTACATTTTGAAATCGTGCTGTTTTTCTGGAAATTGAAATTTCCCATCCTATGTTCGGCAGGGATTGACTTACTGTTGTAATCAGCTATTATTTTAAAAACATGTGGTATTATTTGTTATTCGAATAGCTCTCCGATATTCAGACGCTTATTTTTAAATTATATTTTTTTTAGTAATTTAAGTGTTAGTTTTTATTATAACATCACAATCTTGAAGGTAAAAATCCGTTTTTGGATATTTTGTGTGTTTGTAATGTGAATGGGTTATGTTTTGTATACGAAGTGTGTTTTGAAGCGAATATGGAGATAATTGTATATTTTAATTAGGTAGTATGTATCATATTTAATTTGCCAATGAAAGTTGAGCAGTTATAATTTTTAATTGAAAATTTTTTTTAATGGTGAGCTTTTAACTTAACAAATTGAATGCTAAATCAATTTATTACTAAGAAACGTTTATTGTGATCTCAATTTATTAAGTTACAAGAGAGTTCTGAATTACAATTTCACCAAATACTAATTTTTGTGTGAAAATTAATTGTTTTTAAATTTTATTTTAACAGAGAACTAATATAACATTAATTAAAAATAATTTGCCAAAGATTACAAATAATTCTGTTGTTCGGACAAATTTTTGTCTAGTTCTCGGTGCGTTTTATTTGAAACTAATTAATATTCACATTATTTTATTTACTCAATTGTATACTTTTAAGCATTCCTTTTAGACTTATTGTGAAAGATTAATTTATTATTTTAATTAGAGAATATTTATTGATAGCGTTCTTTGGTTTTTAAATCAGGAGCTTTACGATATGTAAAATTAAAAAAATTGTACTCCATGTTAACATATGTGTTTACATATTTAACATCTAAAAATTTAATAGACATTCATCTGTTATTTATACGTTTTTAAAATTTTGTTTAAATGATTTCGCATTTACAATTTTTAAGACATTGTAGTATGTATGGCATAAGTTTTTAAAGTAAATTGTTTGCTTTTGTGAAATACTCTTATTTCTTCAACTAAATAGATTGTTTTTTACATCCAATTTTTTATTTTAGAAAATCTTTATTTTACATATTCAAAGCAGCTTTTGAATTCATGTTTATACAGTACAGCGTTCATAATCCTAACTAATTGGAACTGAAGGTGATTCGAATTATCAAATAGTGCTGCTAAATAGTTGAAAATACAAGTATTGGATACACCTGCATACCAGAACTCAAAAGCAATATATTTCTGTAAACACAAAACTCCACTTGATTGTGTGGAATTCAATGTCGCACCACGATTACGTTTTTGCATACGTATTCTTCACTCGGTAACCCTCTCAATTTTTTTGTGTTGTTTATTGGACGTTCAGAATAGCGGACCTCCTGATTATGGACGTTCTACTGTACATTTATTTATTATTACTACTGTGAATTTCAATTTATAAAGTTTTCCATTTTCACCTCTCAAATTATTACGAAGCTTTTACTAAAGTTATACAGCATGCAAGCGAAAATATCAGCTACATTTTCATATTATCGAATATGCACTTTAGTTATACATGTATCGGCTATTGTAGGCTTGCAGAAGGTTGGAAACTTGAAAATGTCATAAAAGGAACGTTCAATATTTTTTAAATCTTTATATGAGAGCACCATCACATCAATATGCAGTGTCAAATGGCACTTCTCACACATAATGGCCAGAATTTTGGTACCGGCATGACATGATTTTTGATAGTTGTATACAAGCATTAGTCTTCGGAGAGTATGACTGTACAGTGGTACCTCGGGTTATGAATACCTCTAGTCGCTAACAAATCGGTTCACAATCAAAATTTTTGTACAAATTTTGACTTGACCCATATACAATGCTTTGGTACATTCGTATGCCGAAGCATTGCATGCAGGCCGAGTCGAAATTTGTTTGAAAATTTTTATTGTGAGCCGATTCGTAACCCGAGGTACCACTGTATATCTGTCTCGGTATGCTTTATGCTACACTGCTAGTTTACTTATTCTTATTGCCGAGATAACCTACCTAACTAATATTCGAGAAGGAAAAAATGCAGGTTTGTATCATTTGTTTTCGAGTAATGATATCGACTTTTTTTTAAGTTTCAGCTCAAGAAAATATTGACCAGGTACAACAAACCAAATCAAAACGTCTCTTAAGGTATGTTATAACCCCATACCACTGTATGATTGGAAAAATACAAGATTACTTTTAAAAAATTGAGTAATAGCATTTAAATTTTTAATTTTTGACATATTATTATGAATCCTGTATAACCACAGTACATAAAGTTAATAAACGAGAAGTCTTTGGTAAATTGATTCGTTCTGTGCTAGTAATAAATTTAAAGGGGCTCTCGAATATTTAAAATAATTCGTGGTGTTCAATTTAAAAAGAATAAATTGCATCATGCTCTTCAAAAACAAAAGCAAGTCTTAATGTTTGTATTGATATTAACGATTTCTAGTTTCGTGCCACCTTAATCGACGATGTACCTCCCGATAGTATTTAGGACAAAACGAAAAAAAAGAAAAAACTAGAAGAAAATATTTAATATTTCAAATTACCGATAATAATTAATACAATGTCTGAAAATTTAATTAAGATTATTTATTGGTTAAAATATCTATGAAAGAAATAAAACTTAATATTTATAAATTCAACAAATGTTTACTATAAAATTATTTACATGAATATGGTATATATAATTTCCAATTTAGTAAATTTTCTTGACTGAAATTAATACTAGTTTTAGCCAGAATTTTTAAATACTCTGTTAGCAAAAGAAGCTCGTCATCAGTGCCATAGTTCTGCTTATAAAACGGAATAATTTCTAAACCATTTTTTTGATTGTGAAAAAAATTCTTTCGCTGATCGTCAACAATAATTGTGTTTTTTTCATTGTACTGATTGAAATTTTCCCAAATCACTGATAACGGTTTAACCTGTTAAATAATACATAAAAAACTGACCGGTAATTATTTTCAACTACTCACCATAACATTTCCGTAACGGAGCGACTTGATGGCAGTCGTATATGTTTCATCCAATGCGAACAGTAATTTAAAACGTTTATTGTTTAACATGTCCATACATGTGAGCTTTTCAACAAGTGCCTCCATACAGGTATTGGACCAAATTGCAATGTCGTAATATTTATACGCCTTAGTAAGAAAGTATTTCAAATGCTTTCTAATAGTAGTAGTTCTTGGGTCTTTGAAGTCGCCAAGAGTGCGATCGATATCAAGAATGAGCAATCGTTTTGTCGGTCTTGGTGCATTCCATGCAGTAATTATTGGCATTGTAAAAAGTTTTAATTTTTCACAATTTCAAGTTTCACTGTTTAATAATAACACTTAGCAAACGTAACGCAAGATTTCTTGAGTTAGTATTGTCAATTAGTCTCAAGTATTGTCAAATATTTTTGAATTGATGTTGTTTTGTTTAATCAATTGAAGATCGCTATTCATAAATAAATATTTGCGCGGGTAAATAATTTGGTTAGGATTTACCTAATTTTGCTTTTTAATTGACTGCTTTTATAATATTAATCACTTACCAAAAATTACAAACGCAAAAATTCATATTTAATAAAATTTGTGTTGAATTTAAAATTTTTACGGAAAATGAAGAAAAAAATGCGCACGCGCGAGTTCACCTTGGATTCTGTGTTTGAATTTGACACCAAACGAAATCAAATTATGGCTAATTACTTAAGCCGGAATCGAAAGTATAAAATTTACTAAAGAAATTCTTTCGCTAATAATTAGATGACATTAAAATAAAACTTACGGTGAGGTAAAACTTGGCGAAACTTTTAATAAGCCGAAAAATTAATTTTGATGTTGACAAATAATTTTCCTATACAAACACATGGAGGCATGTAATCCACGGCAATGAATATCCACTTCTTTCAGATCCAAAAAGAAATCAAATTTCTTTTTTTTAATGTGCATATTACGTTATCTTTCATAGCTCGCTTTAGAAAATTTTGAAAATCCCATTCCGGGTTGAGGAACTCCCACCCAAATTATTTAGTTTTCAAAGATTTTTCATAATTTTCAAACGTTAGAACATTGTTCTCTGCACATTAAAAATAAAAATTTGCAGTTGGACCACAAATTTTGGTAAAAACTGCTTTAAAAATGCGAGATTTTTCGTGGTTGCTGTAGTCAAAACCGACCTTCCGCAGCCTCCGTTTCGGTTCCCTTCGTTACGGTCGCTTCAAGCTATACTAACTAAAAATATCCCCTAAACCGGTTTTACTCGGCAAATTGGGGTTTGTAAGCCGACAGATAGCATTACGATACGATACCATAATACTGTAGTAATTCACATTACTTGGTACGCTTTCACTGGGAGTGGATAAAATAAACGAAACTTTGAAGGATTTATGAGGCACATCTGTTTAAGTAATTATCGAGATTCTAGGTATTCGATACTCTTATCTGGGCATTTGCATGTACCAAGTAGATAAGTGTCTCGAAATGCCTGGAAAAGCCATTAAGATCTGGCCTATCTCGGACTTAAGCGGATGTCCCATATTAAAAAAATAATAAAACTATCACCACCACATCTGGACGCTTATAGATATGAAATTTAGGGGTTCGTGGGAAACTCACCCCGGAGTCACACCCTTACGAAACGAAGGTGGGTGCCGAGATTATAAATATATGTAATTTTTAAATCTTGGTCATTCACAATTCGGCATTCATTCGAAACTCAGATTCATTCGAGATACGACATTCGAGATTATTCATTCGACAATTTGGCATTGATTCGCGACTCTAAATTCATTCGATCATTAACCGGTATTCGGGAGTTTAGTTTATATTTTTTTTCTCAAATTTCAAACGTTAACGCGCCACTTAAAGTTCTGTTCTACAGCGTCCAGATAGACCAGTAGTACCGGTAAACGAATTACTTAAGGTAAGTCCTAAATTAAATATCTAGTATTCTATTAGTTGGAAATCTCCTTTGTGTCCAGTACCATATGTAACAAATTAAGTCAATACACAATCTTAATTTCAAATTGCATTTTCATAAAAACAAATAATTCCTTGACCAACCCTTTTTTTAAAAAAGATAGGTAAGTTGAAAGAGAAGTGTTTACCCTGCGTTTCCGAGATACGGCCGCTTTTAGATACGCTCACCGGCGAGTTTCCTGATTCTCGCGAAGTATAAACAAGATCAGGTGGTGGCAGTGCTACCGACGAGGAAGACATCGACCCCCTCGAAGATCCAGGGTTGTTACAATACATTTAAATGTGTTCCTTATGAGAATGTGGTTAACTTTAAATTTAAATTATGGGCTAATTAAAGGACCTACCTCACCATAAAAGACTTGTATTTTAATGCTCTTTCGTTTGGTGAAGCTATTTTTATAGGAAAAAGTGTATTTTGCAATTCTGCAGCGAAATACTATCATTTCATACACATTACATGGCATTGAAAGCGGCTTGTTTTCTGCACGTAAGATTACTCATGTTATTTGATCTTTTTTCGTAATCTTATCTTTCGCGAGATGACTTTACCTTCACTTTTCCGCACTACTGGCGAGTTATTTTCATTTCAGCATTGTCCAGATTGAGCAACTTTGTTAAAATATTCTTTATTTACCGAATTGCAGATTTGCAAAAAATATTGTTCGCAACACGTACTTCAATAGGCTTGTTTCCATTCTCGGTTGATTTTGCTGACTCGCCCTCCGGGCTCGTCAGCAAAATCAACCTCGAATGGAAATGTAGCCTATTTAAGTACTAGTCACGAAAATAGCTATTTCGAGTTTGTGTTTTCTGTCTCGACCCCATATCTACTATATTCTTATAAACGCATCTTTAATGAGGAAGAATTATTCTAATTACTTAAAGCTTAGCAATTCCAAAGATCTATAAGGTTAGGCACTACTAGTTTTCCCCCAGAGAAATGAGTACATACAATGAGGTCACAATATACGTTTTGTTGCTAGAAAATTTTCCAAAAAGGGCAAAAAATATTGGGGGACGGTTAATCAACTTTTTTTTTTTTTATTAGCAACCTTGATTCAACTACAATCTGTTTATATATGTATATAACAAATAAACAATAAGTAATAGTGCCGAACAAAAGAATAACATAGTTGAAGCCGACTCAGTAGTCAGCCTCACTCCAACATTAAGAACAGTTACCTGTTCCCATTTTGATCATGGACACAAGAAGGAATATAGCACGACAACACTAATTTCGCTTAGGCAGGTCCAAGGGGTCAAGTCTTTTTAGCCTTTTTATGTTGGTGGTAATGAGGAGATTTGAAGCCAGACTGTTTGGATGAGAACCGAGTCTGAGTTGGTACTTCTTGCTTGATGCAGCAATTTCTTCTTTGACTGTGGCCACGCTCAGGTCGCGATGTATGACATCATTGGGAACATACCAGGGTGCACTGCAAACCGCTCGTAAAGTTTTCGACTGAAAGCGTTGTAGTTTCATAATATTTGATTCACTGGCAGAGCCCCACAGTTGTATACCATATGTCCATACTGGCTTTATGATGGCTATGTATATTAATAGCTTGTTTTCCAGTCTAAGATGAGAATTTCTACTCATTAGCCAGTACATTTTACGGTAGATAAGACCTAGTTGCAGTCGCTTTTTCCAGATATGCTTTGCCCATGTAAGACGCCTGTCCAGATGGAGACCAAGGTATTTGACCTCTTCACTTTGCGGAAGAACGACATTGTTTAATGACACAGTAGGACATGTGCCCCTCTTAAGAGTAAACGTGATAGAGTGGATTTTGTACCATTGGGTTTAATCCGCCACTTTTTCATCCATCGTTCTACTTTGTTGAGGTGTTCTTGAAGGTATCTAGAGGCAACATTTGGATCTTGATGTGATGCCATTATCGCAGTATCGTCAGCATACGTGGCGGTTTCAGTTCTGTTGTTAGTTGGCAGATCGGAGGTATACAGGAGATACAAAATTGGGCCAAGCACACTGCCCTGTGGCACACCTGATTTTATGGGAAACAAAGTTGAGTAGGCATCTCCGTACTTCACAAGAAAGTGCCTATCTGTTAAATAAGATCTCAGTAGATGGCAATAAGGATGGGGTAAGGTGGTTTTAATTTTGTAGATCAAGCCTGCATGCCACACCTTATCAAAAGCCTGCGAAATATCCAAGAATACCGCAGAGCAGTACCTCTTATGCTCCAGGTCTCTCTAATCTTCTTGACAACTCTATGCACCTGTTCTACTGTAGAATGGTTTTGTCGGAATCCGAACTGGTGGTTGGGTATTAATTGCTTTTCATCGATAAGTGGTTTGAGCCTGTCTACAAAGATCCTCTCAAACACCTTAGATAGGACAGGCAGGAGACTAATTGGACGATATGAAGCAGTTTTGTTGGCTCTTTGCCAGGTTTTAGAATAAGAATTATTTGGGCTACCTTCCATTGTGAAGGGAAATAGCCCAACCTAAGAATAGCATTAAAAATTATTGTAATCATTTTCATACCTTTCGGCGATAAGTTCTTCAGAATTCCGCCTGTTATCAGATCATAACCAGGTGCTTTCTTTGGATTAAGATTTTTTACACATTTCTCGACTTCTGCTGTTTTTATAGGCTTTACTGGAAGTTCCATTTGGTAGGGAGCATCTAGAGTTTGTTGAATTAGTTCTTCTACTTCTGGAAGAGTTTCCGTTGTGAATGGTTTAAAAACGTTGCTAAGGTGATCCGCAAACGTGTTTGCTATATTTTCATCGGTTCTAGCCCATTCACCATTTTGTGTTCTTATTGGAGGTTTACTATTCTGGGGTCGTTTTATTTTCTTCGTTACCCTCCAAAGCGAGTATTCAGTAAATTCCGTGGGTGAAAGATTTTCTAAGAATTTTTTAATTCCTTGGTTTTTGTAATCGATCAGCATCTTTTTCAGTTGACTGGTAGAGCGGTTTAGATTTGTTTTGTCGCAAGGAGCATGGGTGGTTTGCCATCGTTTTTTTAGTCTCCTTTTTTCCTCAAGTTTCCTTCTAATATGGTCGGGGCAGTGTCCTGACTCTTCAACTATCCGCTCTGATGGAGTGGCATTCCAGGCAGCCTGTTGTATTGCACGGTTCAGTTGTTCCACCGCTTCATTCACATTTTCTTCGGTTTTTAGTGGAATATTCAAATTTAGTTCTCTTGACAGGATGTTGCGAAATGCCTCCCAATCAGTACGTTTGTTTATCAGGGCTGGTGGTGCAGGCTTTGTGATCACTTTACTTTGAAAAGTGACTAGCAGAGGGGAATGATCCGATGAGAGCTCTAGGCAAGATTCAATTTTTAGATAATTACCTGCTATGCCTTTAGTGATGCAGAAATCAATAACATCTGGCACCTTATTAGTGTCCGTTGGCCAGTATGTTGGATACCCAGTAGAAAGATGCTGCAGATTGTTTCTTATCATTGCTTGATGTAGTTGTCTTCCGCGAGGAGTGACTAGTCTGGAGCCCCAGTGGTTATGTTTGGCATTATAATCTCCACCGGCTATAAATCTATGCCCAAGAGTCCCAAAATATGATTCGAATTGATCGCTTTTAATAGATAGGTTTGGGGGGCAGTATACTGCTGCAAGAATTAGTTTACCGTTCCAGTCTTCTATTTCTACCGCTGTAGCCTGTAGGTTACGTTCACTATATTTGGCAATTTCATGGTGTTTAATTTTATTTTTAATAATGACTGCTGTTCCTCCTCGAGCGCTTCCTGCAGGATGGTTAGTGCAATATATCGAGTATTTTGGAATTTTAATGAAGCTTTTTGTAGTCATATGTGTTTCTGAAATAAGAAAAACATCTAGATTATGAGTTGTGATAAAGTTTTAATTTCTTGGCCATGAGGTTAATCAACTAGGATTGCAATTTTCATGATTTTTTTTGAAAAAACGGCTTTAAAAATTAAACTGGAAAGTAATTGTTCCATAGTCTCTTTTGAAATTGTAACCCTGCCCATCAAAAATTAAATTTGTGCGTTTGAAATCGAAATTATAGATCATTGACGGGACGAATGCTTGGGGGCGACTGGTACTTTCAGTGGGAGGACACACGTTAAATTATTACCCAATTTTGTCCAATAATTCCCTTTCGTGTGTTTGTTATGGGAATTTGGTGAACTTCAAATTTGAATTGTAGGTTTAATATAAGACTCGCCAAATTCATTGTCACCTTAAAAGCCTTGTATTAATGTCCCATTTCGTTTGATTAAGGGTTAGTTAACTCTTGTCCAATATTATTATTTTTTGAAATTTTTATTTTGAACTGGATTTTTCTGTAGCGCAATTGTATGCGGAATTTCTGTTTTACGCATCGCCGTTTGTTCGCTTTTCTAATGTATGTATTTTATTTTTCATTGTTTTTTAACTCAGAAGTATTTCGAAAAATGAAACAACTTCATTATCAAGTATTCACGTTTTTCTCCTAAAAACTACACTTACAGAGTGCAACATAATTTTCTTATACGGAAAATTTACGTTACCAATGAAAAAGCGAAGGATTATTGCTAATCCCACATATTATGAGAAACCAGGAAGAAAACAAAGTTTGGAACAAACCGATGCAGTAGTTTTCGATATGGACAGATGTAAGTTCCACCGATGGTCAGATATGATCAGACTCACAAAGTATTAAAGGTTTAAAGTACTTGATCATTAAGTTACATTGCAAATGCAAACAGATAGAAATTATTTTTACATATTTATTTCAGATTTTGTTGTTTCTATAATTAAAAAAAATTGTTTCTAACATATAGCCCAGTGGTGGATCCAGAGAACTGCTATACGGGGGGGGGGCATAATAAAAATGTATAAAAAAGTTAATGAGGTTACATAGTGGGGATGTGAGAAGTTTCCCGGAGTGTCTTCCACCATGAAGGACCTTCGGACCTTCAAGAGAAAAGCTATTGAACAAGTCAGTTCGAAAAAATCCAAGAAAGTTAAATTGTCAAAGGAAACTGATACTGCTTAAATAGGCAAATCCCGCCTTAAAAAAATCGAATGAAAAATGCCGAGTCAGGAGCTGCAGAATCGACACAACAGCGTGAAGAATCGAATAGAATTGAGAGTGTGTAATGAAAAAATATTTACTTATAATTTCTGACGGTGAGACCGTAGACCGAACTAAAATTTTTACGATAAATGCCAGATGGTGGGAGAAAGAAAAGGTGTTTTAAGGGGCGTGGTCAGTAAAGAGGTAAAAAGACTGCAAAGGTTTACTGCAAATATTTATCAGAAGTAGAAACGGCTCTGAATGCGCTCAGTGGGGACAGCAAAGGGTACCCCCCTCCGCCCCCAGGTACAAAGAATGCGTCTGTGCCCTCTATTCCGGCGATTGTACTGGTGGACAAGACCAAATGGCCACATTTGTTCACGGTACTCGCCGAAAAGAGAATACACACGACGAAGGTCAAGGACACGCGGGAAGGCCTCGCGATCACGGCAGCTTCAGAGAGCGCGTACCGCGAACTTGCCAGTCTCCTCAAAGCTCGCAAAATCAACCACTTTGTCTACAAGATAGATAAAGAAAAACCTCTGAAAGTCGTGCTCAGAGGCCTCCCAAGGAGTTCAAAACGAAGGACGTTCAGGCGGATCTCTCCAAAAAGGGATTCCCTGTAACGCAAGTGTTGCAAATGCACTCGGGCCCAAGGCGTACGCCATTGCCACTATTCATGGTGGCAATGACTATGATCAACAAGGCAAAAGAGATATACGCAGAAAAGAACGTCATGGGTTTCGATACCCATGTCGAACCTCCAAGGAAAAAGACCACGCCCCTGCAATGCTACCGGTGCCAACGGTTCGGGCATACGCAGAGCAGATGTGCCTCCTTCCTAAGGTGTGGAGCGGAACACCGTAGCTCGGACTGCACTAAGCCGAGAGCGGTAGCCGTAAAATGCGCAAACTGCGGAGGCCCCCACCCTGCCAATTATAGTGGATGCCCGTGCCATCCACTGGCAAGAGCTGGCGGCCCCCCGGTCCTGCGTCCTCCGCACCGCGCATGGTCGCAAACGCCACGGTCCCTCTCCCCACAAAGAGGAGGACACGGTTGCTTATGCCACCTCTCTCATGCAGAAAGCAATGGCATTACTCGGAATGCCAAATGCTCTGCCTGCGAAAGGAGGCAAAAGCAACAAGCGGGATAAAATTAAAAAGAAGAAGGCCAATAAGGCCGGGACTGCTCCTCCCACACCCTCTCTGGCAAATTAGATGGACAAAAGTCTAAAGCTGCGTCCAACAACATTGAGAATCGCCTACTGGAACGCAAACGGTCTGCGCAGGCAGCGAAGTGAGCTCCAAAACTTCGTCTGCAAGCACGACCTAGACGTAATCCTAGTGGGCGAAACACATTTAAAGGCGAGTCACCAGACTCGCCTTAGTTTAGTCAATTTCAAGCTATACAGGAACGACAGAGAGGACGGTCGTTGTGGGGCACCGCGATCTACGTCAAGTCCTGTATAGAGCACCACGTAATCCCAACCCCGGATTCCCTAGAGGGCATAGAGGCAACCTCCATCAAAGTCCTCACGGACCAAAATGGTTGGTTGCAGCTTACTTCTGTATACAAGTCGCCCTTGAAGGAACTCATGGAAACGGACGTAGTGGCATTGCTAGGAGGAGATGGCGATCAGGTTATCTTCGCAAACTCCTGGCAATCTCTGATAGACAACACGTTACGGTAGATGCGCCGGTCGAGTACACCCATTTTCAATTCAACCCGGAAGCCCCTCAGGCAGACAGGTACTCGACTGCGCACTACCATGACGTCCTAGGCATTGTAATAATTAAAAACCTAAAAATGACGTATCAATTGGACTCGCTGTGCGAACTTGATTTGGACCACAGCCCAATTCTTTTACAACTGGGGATGCGGACGCTCAAGCTCGCAACGCGATGCCAAGATACAAGGTAAACTGGGCGAACTTTAAGAACCGTTTCACACGTAACATGGGGCCGGCCCAAACCTCCTCACTGCGGACGACCTTGAGTCGTACGTACGCGAGTTTGAGGACAAGGTCGTGAAAGCGGTTACTGAAGCCACGGAAACTCTGCCGGCGCGCGACCACCGACTGAGTCTTCCGGCGGACCTCAAGGAGCTTATACGCGAAAAGAACAGGGCCAGACGTCGCGCTCAGCGTACGTGCTGTCCCCTCGACAGACAACAATACAGCTCCTTGAAAGCTCAAGTTCGAAGCGAAATTTCTGACTTTAAACAGACTAGTTGGAGCAACAAGCTGGAGGATCTTTCCTTCCAAAACCCTTCAGCTTGGGGACTAGTCAATGCACTCAGAAATAAACGCTTCGAAATACCCCCCCTTGACAGATTGCACGGTGTGGCCCTCAGCTCCCTGGAAAAAGCCGAGGCCCTAGCCGACAATCCGGAAGCGCAATGTTAACCCAACATTGACGTTTCAATTCTTCGCCATGAGTAGGGGGTTTTAATAAAACTAATGTTTGCTCTGGTAAGTGACGTAATTTTTGTTTTGGTATTCTCTTTTGCTCGTTATAAGAGGGTCAGAGCTTAAAAAATCTGATTCAGCACGTTTCTATTGCAAACTTCAAATATTGTGTTTTCAATAAATTCACAGCCCAAAGCTGGAATTTTGGATGCACCTAAAACGACCGCCAACGAGCCCGGGAAAATTTCAAAAACTTAAAAAAACAGCCCATTTCGAGGCTTCCTTTTTTTACTTCCTTATTTACCGGTCGATTTTTGATTTTTTGATTCGATTTTGTTCTCTTAATCTTTTTATTTGCATTTATCAAAAAAAAGGAACAGGGTCGCCGTTAACTTTTAAGGGATTTTATCGCTTTGAAAGTACAGATTATATTTAGCAACGTGTAGGGAAAACGACTGGCGATAGAAAGTTGAAATTTACTTTTGCTGTAACCTCGCCATTTACCATTTTAGGACCCGATATGGTTCTCATCACCTTCCGTCTTCTTGGTTATTTGTTGGTCTTTTAAGATGTACGCTCTATTACTTGCCTGTATCTTTTGTTTGATCTCTGTACTTTATTCATTTCTGCAGTTTATATGTATCTCCAAATAATTAAACATCTCGACATGTGCGAATTTATAGCCATCCATAATTTTCTCGCATTTGGTTTCGTCTGCTATTCTTTGACATTTCATGTATTTAGACTTTTTTTCATCGATACGTAATCCTACTGTAGCTGCTTCCCTTTCTAGTTTTGTTGTTTGCGAATTTAGAATTTACCAATAATAAATTCCTTAATTTAATGTAATTTATCTTGTTATCGAGTCGAGATGTAAAAAAATACAAGCAACCATTTTAACTGGTATTGTTTGCTTATACAAAAATCACCTTTTCAAAATATAAATGCCTTGGAAAACTTATTGGATACGCCTATGGTATAATAACGCGCCCTAATTATAATATCATGGGATACGCCTATGTATGTTTCTAAGTTGCATGATGCGTCGTTCCTAACTAACCTAAAAGTTTCGTATGTGTGTTGTTTGGTGCCGTTGTATCGTTGTATTCAAACGTGTTTAAAAGCTTTTGCATATCTTTTGGTTTTCTTTGACAACATTTTATATTAAATTAATAGGTAATTACAACTTAAAATACTTTTCCGATTTTAATAGAAAATTGTGTGTTTTTGTGTATAAATTAAATGTTTGTGGTATCTATCGCGATGCACATGGAAGCAAATTAAATCCTAAAGTAGAAATAAGCTTAAAATCTCTTTGTTTTTGGGAAATTGTATAATCTTATATTTGTTTGTATGCATAGTAAGTAAATTAGGTGCTGTTAAATCTTTTGATGTACTCGAACCTTATAATTCGTTGCATGGATACACCGAATCAAACACTTTCATTTTTTTGAGGAGCAGAAGCTGTCTTTTTCTTGAATAGAATTTTGTAGTAAGGAGGTATCTACCAGCGCTGTAGCCATCTTGATTTCTTTGTACCTTTCTTGGTAAGAGGTACTGCACTTGCACCACTGCGATTGTTATTAGGGGATCGGTGGCAGTAATATTTAATAACAAGTTTTTTAACTCATTCTCATGTGAAATGGGACATTGTTGTGTTTAATTATTCGAAATTGTAATAAATTTTGCTTATTTACGGTGGGGACAAGTTAAAGCATACCTACGCAATGTGAAGCATCCGGCCTACCTGTGTTTTAATTATTCAATTTGCTCACTTAATAAATAAAGTTGTGGCTAATAATTAATTGCATGATGTTTCTTTAATACTAATATTATTTTCAGATCGTCATTGGAACAAGGATGGCCGCCGCCCTTCGAGGAGATGAACTAACAGCTGATGGCATACCTTCGGAAGTAAATATGGCTAATGGAGGTTTTTGCGAAGTACGTTGAAACTATATTATTATATTTTTATCATTTGTTGATTTGAATCACGAACGGCTGTTTCGATAAATTGGCAGGTAAATTTTAAGCCATATCGAAATGGCAGCTCGTTTGTGTTGCTTAACTACGCCTGACGTGGATACAACTTGGAGTTACGTTAATGGTTCGTTTTGCAAATGCTTAACTGCATGTAGACAGGGTTCCCACTTGTATGGAAAACCTGGAAAAGTCATGGAATTTAAAACCTGTCAGGGGAAAGTCAAGGAATTTTAAATTTTTAGCACCAATGTTGGGGAAAACAACATTTTGATAAGAAAATATTTTAATTTCTATCTTCAGATATAATATTTTTAAATTTAAATAAATTTTTTTTTAATTTTCAAATTTTTTAAGTTGGTACATATCCTGATAATCAGACAACTCAAAAATAAAAAGAAACCGTAAGAAAGTACTGATTGTTTAACATGCCATACTTAAGTAAACTTTTTCTTATCTATGGGTAAACCTTGAGGGGATAAATCATTAGTTATATGACTTGAATCACTGGTTTTCAGGTGATTAAATATTTTAGATAGTTAACATATGTTAAGAACTGATTATTTTCCTTTGTAAAACCCTAAGGGGCAGTTGTATAAACGAAGTTAATTCTTGGATCACCTTGATTCGTGGGTCAAGTTCGGAGTAGTTAAAGGTTTCCTTTAGATCAGTACGATGCCAAATTTTTGAATTTCTTATGTATGCTTGTGCATTGAAAATGTTCAAATTGTTTTCCGTTTACTGTATTACGATACTAAAATGTCAGGGAAAACCTGGAAAAGTCAGGGAATTTGCTTTGAAAAATTTAGTGAGAACCCTGTTGAAGAAATGCAAACTAGTTTTGCTTCCAAGAAGATGGAAGGGGGGTCGTAAAAACTGTGCGACTCAATTTATGGACAACCCTTATAAGATATTGTTTTCTCGTCAACCAAACAACCTCTCCCCCTATTTGACCATAAAATATATCGAACTTCTATCGAATTACAAAATATAATGGTCTTTCTACAACTTGAGAAAAATTTACAATCTACTTTGGTTCATACCATTCCAAATTATTGGAATATTAGTAGGTTAGATTTTCCAAAATATATTTCAAAAACAGGAGCACATTTACAGAGGGGCGAAGGGATAGGCTAAGGTGGTTAAGCCCTTCGACATTATGTTTAAGTCGTTAAGCACTCTAGCACCAATTTCTGGGTTCCCTATTCCAAAATACTTTTACCTCTATTTACCTTCGAAACCCACGTAACTTTACTTTATTCTACGTAGTTTCATTTTTAAACAATTTTTTAAAAGTTTTGAAATTCTAACTTGAGGGATTATTATTATCACCGACGGCAGCCTCTGCTGCAATTTGCAACGTTCGTCTTTCGCCAATGTCTCGACTTTACAGTTGTTATAACTTTTATTGCAGATCGTTTATTATGTAATTTTAAATTTTAATATTCAATTTTTATTGCAGCAGGAGGTGGAAGTTACCATTCCCCAGGAACTTTTTGATTTAATGAATATGCCACTCGCAGAAAATACAGGTAAGTTTTTATCGAGCAGAAAAATTATTTAAAGTACTAATCTACTGATTTTTTTTAACTAAAGATTCCACTACGGATATGGAGACAGCTATTCCAGAAAATAAAGTAAGGTCTGAAAAATCTCCAAACAGACTGGACGATATAAAAGATCCTCCACTTGTAAAGTAAGAACTTTTCGTGTTAAATAAATAATTTATTGACAGTAATAGATAAATTTCTTAGAGCTACAAGTTCGAATGTGGAAAGAGATTTGACGAAAAAGAAAAATGTGACCAAAAATAGCAAAAAGAGTAAAATTGTAAGTAGCAATACAGCAGTTATCATATTTATTAAATATGATTGTAATATGAAAAACTATTTCCAGGTTGTGAAAAAGAAAAAGTACAGATGAAATACCTTCAAACTTCAGAGCTTTAACATTAAATGAAGTAGAGGATTTGTGGTCCGAACAGTCCCAAATTCCACTTCCGGAATGTGAGTGTGAGAAGTAGTGGAAATGAAAATAATTTGAACTAAGTGCCAATAAATAATATGAGGAGCAATACTTTCAAAACGCAACGTATCCACTAAACTAAATTTTTTTTCTATAACTGGCATTCCTATGCTGGATTTATAAAAATACTAAAAGTCAACGATTTTTAATTTTAAGCTTATTAATACAACAATGCGATTATGCATCAAACAAAAAAAGAATCGTCGCATTATTGTTGCAAATACGAAGTTACATAAAATCTTCATTTACTTTACTTTAGGTTTGATGGATATGTTGCGCTTTGAAAGTATTGCTCCTCATATGATTTTTTAACCATATCACTCAACATCTGCACAAATTTATTAGATCTGATTTATAGGTGGTGTTCTATTTAGTTTCCAAAATTGAAACAAACTGAATTTTTAAAAGCAGTGCTATTTATATTAATATGTTATATTTGAAAAACGTTTGAATGTTCGTGCAAGGTAAGGCAAAATTTGCATTGCCTATTCTACACGTTTGTAACTTAATATAATAAATTATTAATGAAAAATTAACATAATTATAGTATCTATTGTCATTTTAATTTCACAACTCGAAAGAGAAACCATCTTATTGTTAAGTAAATAAAGGGGACAAATGTTGAATTTTTGAGAAAATCATCGTTAATAAATTTTTTCTCGTCATTGTTTACAATTTTAGTATGTCAAAAATCATGATTTTCTAGCGAGTATTGTATGTGTAATATTTGAACAATGTAACCAGTGTGAATTCGTCATGTTGTTAAAAGAACTTGAGTTCCATTTAATTAATTAAATCTAAATAATAGAGTAATACCATTTATTGTTCATGAAAGAATAATAACCATGTATTTTTTGTACTTTTTAGCCTAACTATGTTGTTGCTTTATTTGAACTTTACATTTTGAAACATTTAGCAAGTAATTAACTACATTTTCAATTTTGTTTGCAATTTTCGTGAAAATTCCGTCCTTAAACTACTGATTATTGTTTCATTCATTTTTAAGCAATTTATGTTTGCAGATTTTTTAACAATGTCAAATAATGAATTTTTTCTATTATCTGAAATGTGGTATGTTATAAATTATTTACAAGGTTTATATACAGATGTTGATTTATATTGATTACATTTCATAAAGTTTTGACCTATTAATTTAGATTAGTTTACTTGATATGGAATGTGCTATGTGCACTTTATTTATTAAAATACAAAATTTTGCTTATATGTTACAATACTTTAAATGAATTATCTACAGGGTGTACTTTAATTATGAAATAAAATTACAATTGTTAAATGTCCGCTGAATATTAGTTTTTGTATTTGGAATGCTTATAATAATAACAACCGATTCACGATCTTCTATATCCTTAATAGTCATGTGATATAACTCTTTTCTGCGACATGCTCATGCTACTCCTAATATCATTGCTGCCTAAAAAATTACATATTTGTAAATTAATTCTCGTATTTTACAACATAGTAATACAATTACTGTGTTGATGAATTGCCATCATTAACAATAATATAGGGTAACGGGCACATCTAGCAAACTACTTCAGATGTAAAACAAATAATATGCTCACAGAACCAGCAGTAGCTTCGGATCTTTGTCGATGTTACTGTTGGATATTACAGGACCTAGTCCTAATTTAAGAAGAAGTATTTTACAAGTATTCTAAATTTAGCCAGGCCAATACCATCGTTTCACCTTGTATATGTGTTTTAATGGTGACCCGACAAAATAGCCTCGACATAATAGCCCAATAACAAAACAGCTCCAACAAAATAGCTCAATGACAAAATATATTAAAATATAGCTATTTTATTTTCAAAATTCAAATCTTTAACTATCAAAAAAATTTCTTTTTAACATTTATGGAACGTGCTCAGGTTTCTCCCGCCCCTTGGCTACTGGTCTGAACAAACGTATAACTTTATGTCTATATGTTATGGTGAAAATGTATTGCTAGGAAATATATTATATGATTCCTAGTGAAGGTATACTTTCACTAGTAAATGTATACAATCACTGACACCGTCCAAGAAATGTGGAATAAAATTTAGCCTAACCCCACAATGTTATCCCATCCTAAATTCTTAACAGAAAAACGCGACATTATAGACTTTGTTTTAGCTGGTTAACCGTAAGTGTTGTATACGGCAACAAATGTTGGTATCTGTAAATAAATGCTTTTGCCTTACATTTCTTCTTTATTTTGTCATCGGGCTATTTTGTCGGGGCTGTTTTGTCAACGGGCTATTTTGTTGGGGCTGTTTTGTCGGGTCAAAAGTGGCAAGCTTTATTGCTCACACATAATTAAAATCGGAAGGTAAAACCTTGGCTGCCAGAGCTAGCCGCTGAAGAAAGCAATTTTGCAAAGAATTCGCTTTTATTACCAGTCATAACTTACTAAAAAGTGACAACGGGGGGGGCCAGAATTTTTTATTTGTAAAGAGGTTCAGGTTATTCAAAAAGGTTAAAAAACACTGTTCTAGTATGTATTATATATAAATTTCTTTTTCTAATTATTTTGTAATTCACTGTAAATAAAAGTATGGTTTCCATATTGTAGCATTTCCATGCTAGAATGAACTTAATTTACTTCTTTTTAAGCTGTGTGTGGGGGGCAGATGTTAGCACTTATTCGAAGCTAAGCAGCAAAGACGACTTACTAGAAAATATAATTAGTGGGCTGGCTTCCTTGTTGCCTTCCCCATATAGCCCACAGATTGATCTTGGGTTCGAGACCTCCGCAGTGCATCCGATGCGACTAGAATTTGAACAGCACTTTACCACTTCATAATTACCTGACGTGTGCTTTACTCCATACTGTCGGTTATATACATTCAATAACAAATAAAAGAAACATAATATAACATTTATTTTACAAACACAAAAATTCATAAAATATGTAAGTAACATGGAACAACAAATATTAGGAATTAAACATTATTATAAATCTGTACCCTAGAATGGAAAGGTTGGATGTCCAATTTTGAGTTAAGGTTGGTTTCGTAGGTAAGAGATTGCGCTGATAAAAAAAAAATGGTCTCAAGGCTCTAACTACGCTGGTTAAAAAGTTAGCAATATTAAAAAGGCGGTAGTCCGCCTTTATTACCATTATATACCAATTATTAGTGATTCGGAAAGTCATTTAGAAGAATCATTGTTAATCTCCACAGTGGTACACATTAAAGCCCAAACTGACCACCCTGGCAGTTTTTTTTATAAAACATCTTTCGATGAGGCTGAATTTAAGGAAGTCGGCTATAAAAGCAAAGGCAAAATTTGCACTTATCTGGTAATTTATTGCCTTTATGAATTGGCAGTTTTTTGCCAATAAAACAGCAAAAGTACGAAGATGCAAGAATCATGATTTTATAAAATCTCCCATACATTGAGACTACCAATGTAGATTCGGATTAATATTTTGGTTTTTTATTGTTTTGTAATTTAAAAAATACAATTTTTTAATAAAAATTACAATTTCAAGTAATTTTTCTCTTAAATTATACATTTAAAAGTCCGATGTCCGTCAATGAAATATTATAAAGCCAATGTAAAAAAGGCAGATGTCCATTGTTTTTCCCGATATTTCAAATTTTCTCGAATCATTTCATTTGTATTACATTCGTTTACAAGATTTAAGTGTACAATCAAAAAATTGATAGCCTAAGACAATTATTAATAGTACTTAGGAATCACCAAAGATGTTACACTAGCAGAAAATTCAATAATGGCCTTTATCTCATTTTCACAATTTGTGACATCCGCCATTTCCATTCCAAGGTACAGATTTATTTCTCGCCAACACACATCTCGGCCGAAAAATTTCATAAATTTTAAAGTTTTCATATAAAATTTACAATGGCAACTGCATTAATTAACAATTAGTAATACATTTATAATTAATAATACTTAATTTATATTTGAACTCGGAATATGTTAAATGACATTATGCACATTTAAATTTAAAGTGACAATGTAACAATTAAATTAAACAAGTAAACCACTAGTGAAATAGGCGGTCGGTTAATTGTAGAAAATTATGTCCACAGTGGAGAAATTCTACCTGAGCTGCTACAGAGATGAAGAAAAACAGGAACCAGAATATCAACATAGGCAAATTCTAAAACAAAATTGTTTTAATACAGTTTTACAAAATTAATATTGTTTTACTTCTGGTTCGTATTCTAATAAAGCATTCCACGAGGTCTGAATTTCGAAGAAATTTTTAATCACGGCTATCAATATTGGGCTTAGTGTTACCCAGGAGTTTGTGTAAATGTATATCTTGAGCATATTCCGGGACAAGTTGGTCGTGGCAAAAGTGCCAAACAAGTGCCATATTAGTGTATTGATGGCCCACATAAACTCCCATAGTGAAGGCTAAAAAAGGCATAATAAAATAGTGCTTACTGCTTGTAATTTATATTTACCTCCGGGTTTGGATGACCATAAATTATTACTTCATCCATATAATTCTTCATAATTATAATTATGCACAAGACGATATTCAGAACAATAATATCGTTCATCTTCCTAGTGTAGGCGATTCTAAACGTGCTTTAAATCAGTAAACTATATTTGAATGGTAAATTACTTACGCTTGCAGCCTTTCTGAGTCCGGCATCTTGTATGGTACATAGTATTCGTTGCTATAAACTAAACAAACTCCTTTATTTTTTAGTCTTCCGATTTTGGGAGAAATAATAACAAGGACACCGTGATTGGCATAATAATTAATCAATGTAGAATCGTTAATAAATGAAGATTTCAATGTTTCGTGAGCCTTTTCGTGTTCGTTAGAACACAAAGCACATATACAAAGGAACATTTTTAGGTTAGGAACGCAGCAAATAATATTAGTTAGGAACGGTTAGAAACATAGGCGTATCCTATGATAAAATAATAAATTACACCATGGGCGTATCCAATAAATTTTCCAAGGCATTATATTTTGAAAAAATGATTTATTTTTGGTGCTAAATTCACAAACAACAAAATTTATACTCACAGGTGATTTTGAAATTCACAACAAAACACCTTTTGGTTTAATATTTGTCTTCCGGATAACCAAGTGATTATCTTTTTTTTTATTATTCCGGGTATTTTTCAAAATTCTCCTTAGAAATTAAACACATGATTACCCCTTGCATATTATTGATCCCGTATCCTTTTGTTAAGAACTGCATAATATTAAGTTTAATAATTTAAAAACAAGTAAAAGCAAGTAATCTATCAGCAAAGCAAGCCTCGTGCGAGGCGAGCTTAAATGAATTTTCGAGTACTCGTTTATTTGTTTAATATTAACTAATAAAAAAACATGTCAAAATTCTATTTCTGAACAAATTTGACTCGACCTGTATACAATGCATTTGTGCGTTCGTACGCCAAGGCATTGCCTAGCATTTAATACTTCAAAGATGTTGCTAGCAGCTTGAGAGAGAACCACCGGTTTTACATGCCTTCCGAATCATGGAGACGCCCGTACAAAGTGAGCATCTACCCGGATTCGAACCGGGGCGCCTTACGTTAGCAGTTGATTGCGTTAACAAGCAGGCCAACGACCCTCTCTAATTTTTCAAATTACTGGTAATTATTAACGCAATGTCTGTGAACATTTAACTTAGGTTATTTATTGAATAGTATTTATAAAAGAAATAATTCAACATAATTAAAATTTTTAAATTCAACAAATGTTTAACTATCAAATTATACATGTGAATGTGGTAGATATAATTTCCAATTTTTCAAATTTTCGTCGCTGAAATTAGTACTAGTTGTAGCCAAAATTTCCAAATATTGTGTTAACATAAAAAGTTCGTTATCCGTGGCATGGTTCTCCTTATAAAACGGTATAATTTCTAAACCATTTTTTGGATTGTAATAAAAATTCTTTCGCTGATCGTCAACAATAATTGTGTTTTTCTCATTGTACTGTTGGAAATTTTCCCAAATCACTGATAATGGTTTAACCTGGAAAATTAATAGATAAAAAACTGACCGATAATTCTTTTCAACTACTCACCATAACATTTCCGTAAAGGAGCGACTTGATGGCAGTCGTATACGTTTCATCCAATACAAACAGCAATTTAAAATCTTTATTGTTTAACATGTCCATATATGTGAGCTTTTCAAGAAGTACCCCCATACCGGTACTGGACCAAATTGCAATGTCGTAATATTTATACACCGTAGCAAGAAAGTATTGCAAATGCTTTCTAATATTTATAGATGTAGAAGTTCGTGGGTCATCGAAGTCACCAAGAGTGAGATCGATATCAAGAACGAGCAATCGTTTTGTCGGTCTTGGTGCATTCCATGCAGTAATTATTGACATTGTAAAATAGTTTTAATTTTTCACAATTTCAAGTTTCGCTATTTAATAATAACACTAAACGAACGTAACACAAGATTTCTTGAACGTCAAATTATTATTGTCAAGTATTTTTGAATTGACGTTGTTTTGTTTAATCAATTCACGATTGCTATTCATAAATAAATATTCGCGCGGGTAAATAATTAGGTTAGGATTTACTTAATTTTGCTTGTAATTGACTGCTTATATAATATCAAGTTACTTACCAAAAATTACAAACCCAAAAATTCGCCAATAAAATTTGTGTTGAATTTGAAATTTTAACAACAAATAAAGAAAACTCTTTTTGGTTTTACTTTGGGTTCTGTGTACGAATTTGGGCAAGAGTCAACTAACCCTGATTCGAAAACACACGTCAATCTTTATTTGAAATCGCCGGTCCTGTAGGTACGACGCTATCAGGTGCACAATAGCTGGCTGGATGTTGGTATTGAAGAGCTTGTAGAGCAGGCTTTGGTGCCAGACCTTGTCGAAGGCCTTTGCGACGTCGAGGAAGAACGCTCCCGTTGCCTGGTTTTTGTTCCAGTTCAACGTGATGTGTTCGGTTAATCTGAGGATTTGGTGTGTTGTGGAGTGGCCTGGGCGAAACCCAAATTGGTCGTTCGGAACTACTTTGTTTCGGGCGATGGAGGTATTTAGCCTGCTCAGAATAACTCTTTCGGCTACTTTCCCCAGAGACGGGAGCAGACTAATTGGTCTGTATGACTTTGGGTTTTTTGGGTTCTGGTTGGGTTTGGCGAACATAATTACGTCGGCCAGCTTCCACCGGCGAGGAAAATAACCAAACCTGAACATGGCGTTGATTGTGCTTGTGATGGCCAATAGCCCTTGTTTCGGTAGTTCCCTGATCGTACGGTTTGTGATGCCGTCAGGACCGGGGGCTTTTTTTGTTCAGTTTGACGTTACCTGCAGGACTTCAAGGTAGTTGGTCGGGCTGATGGGGTCGAGAGTTGTTGGGGGAGGGTATTGGAGTCTGGCCAGGATCTCCTCGTTGATCTTGCGGGTGTGCTCGGGTATGGATAGATCCACGTTCGGGGAGCACTGCTGTTCGAGGCTTTCGGCTAGCACCTCAGCTTTTTCCTGCGAGTTGCGGGCGGTTCCGTGTGGTCCATCGAGCGGGGGATGGGGTTCTTTTGTTTTTTTAGCGCCTTGATTAGTTTCCAGGCTGAGGGATCTTGGAATGACAGGTCCTCCAGCTTGGTTTTCCAGGTTTCCTGCCGGTGTTTGGCAATGAGCTGTTTCACCGTCGATGCCAGCTTATTATAATCCGCTCTATCCAGGGGGTGACACGTACTCTGCGCGTGCCTCCTGGCCTGGTTTTTACGCTTTATGGCATCCTTGATCGCGGTGGGAGTTTGTTTTTAAGGTCGGCAGCGTGGCATGGAACCGTGGCTAGCTCGTAGGCGTTTGTTACCTTTTCTTCTAACCTTTCTACGTACCTGTCTAGGTCGTAGGTTGTGCGAAGGGCAGGGACACCGCCTAGCGTTTTAGCTACTAGTTTTTTAAATGTCGCCCAGTTAGTTTTGAGTTTGGCGGGAGCGGCGTTTGATTGCTCGGCTTCCCCTAGTTGGAGGAGAACGGGATTGTGGTCTGAATTGAGGACGTTTATCGACGTGAGGTTGTGGAGGAGCTTAAGGTTTTTTATTATTGCTACGTCTATGCCGTCGTGAAAATGTTCGGGGGCGTAGCGTTCGTCGGGAGTGTCGTGGTTGTAGTTGGGGTTATATTGGAAATGGGTATAGCCTGTGGGGCATCTACGGAGAACATAAGGTTGTCCGCTATTTGGAGTAGGGCACGGCCTGCTGTGTTAGCCTTGCGGCTGTTCCAGGCGGGGTGCTTGGCGTTCAGGTCGCCTGCCAATATGACCTGTTTGTTGTTGTCTGGGAGGAGAGCGGCTATACCGGATTGGCGGATGGATTTGCCGGGGGGTTTGTATACCGGGGATAGCAGCAGCCAACCATCTTTTTCTATTTGAATTCTGATGGTGGTTGCTTCCAGGGTTTTTAGGAGTCGGGTGTGGGCACTTGGTGGTGTTCAAGGTGAGATTTGACGTAGATTGCCGTGCCGCCCCAACGGCCGGTCAGTCTATCGTTTCTGTACATGTTGAAGTTGGGAAGGTGGGCGTCGTCGCCGGGCCTGAGGTGGGTTTCACTTATCAGGATAGCGTCCAGTTTGTGGTTCTGGGCAAAGTCCAGTAGTTAGTGCTGTTGCCGCCGCGACCCGTTTGCGTTCTAGTAAGTGAGGCGGAGGGAGGATGGTTTAATTTTTGGTACGTTAAGCATTGGCGGGTTTGTTATTGGTGCGTGGGGGAGTCTTACCCTTGGTGGAAGGGGCTTTGGACTTGGTTGGCGTGCTCTGGCTTAAGAGGGCTGTGGCCGTCTTGAGCAAGGTGTTTGCAAGAGCGGTGGGGTCCTGCGGGGATTTTGGGGTTTTGAGGGTGGTCGGCTTTGTGGCAGTGACGGGAGGCTTGTTGTTTTTTCTGGTTGGCGGGGGTCTGGAGCCTCGGGGGGGGTTGTTTTGAGCGCGGTGGTTGGTTGCGCTTTTGTGGGTAGCTGGAGCATCCCCTGTAGTTAGCAGGGTGATCTAGTCCGCAGTTTGCGCAGGTGGCGTCTGTATCGCGGGTTTTTTGGCATGCGGAGGTTAAGTGATCGCCTGCGCATTTCACGCACTTGACAAATGAGCGACAGTTGTTTTGGGTGTGGCCGAACCTTTGGCACCTGTGGTATTGGGCGATGTCTGACTTGGGGTGAGGTTTTCAACTCTCACGTTGACGTGCGCTACGTAGGTGATGTTAAATATCTCCTTCCTCTGGGGGTTTTTTCTAATGTGACTTGGAAGATGGGAAGGGCGTTTTTACCTCTCCCTTTCCTCGCATGTACTGGACCACTGCGGTGACTGGGTAGCCTGCCGCCAGTAGGTTTTCTTTGATATAGTCGGTGGTGAATTCTAAAGGCAGTCCTCTCAGGATGACCTTTAGGGGTTTGTCTTCGGGGAGTTTATACACGAAGTGCTTAAAGTTCTCCGATAGGATTTTTGCGATTCCCCTGTAGTTTTCCACCGAACATGGGGTGATCGCAAGACCTTCTGGCGTATTTTTAACCTTGCTGGTCCGAAGGGTTTAAATAATAGTTATCGGAGGATAAAAAACTAAAAATTTTGATAAATGTAAAAAATAGTATTGAAAACTAAATAATTTGGGCGGGAGTTACTCAACCCGGAATGGGATTTTCAAAATTTTCTAAAGCGAGCTAAGAAAGATAATAATGTAATATGCACATTAAAAAAAGAAATTTGAAATCTGGAAAGAGTGGATATTCATTGCTGTGGATTAAATACCTCCATGTGTTTGTTTAAGAAAATTTGTCAAGACAAAGAGTATATAAATATGGGCGATTGTAAGTTCCACCGGTGGGTCAAACCCTTTTAATCTGACATGTAAGTTCCACCGATCAGTTTTGGTCCCCTTTTTCTGACATGTAAGTTCCACCGATGGTCAACTAAAGTTGTGGGGTCAAGGGATAAGAGTTAAGTACGTATTTTTAATTAAGTTGAATTTATTTTATGTTGGTATATAATATTATCTACAAATAGTATATAAGTACATCAACCAACATAATATTAAGTAAAATAATATTACAAGAAAATATACGAACAAGAAATTTATCGATACTCGCTCCTACAAATAACGAACAAAAACAAGCTCTTTAAGGTGAGGTAATAAGGCCACAATTTACGCAATAATTTTATGCATTTTGATGACCGTCCGTGCAGATATACCTAGCGTATCTATTCAAAATTCATAGATAGGTTGTAGCGCAGTTTTTATTTAAAAAATGGCCAAATCTTGCCACTATTGACGCGCACGAATAGATTAATGAGATTACAGATATAAATTTTGTACCATCTACATCTCTACATGTACATTGTCATCATCATCAACATCATCGGCCTCGAAAATGTCGTTATGATCACCATTGGCTTCCACAGGACATATGTAAGTTCCACCGATGGTCAAATTTTAATCCTCTTAGTGGAAAACCTACCGAGGGTCGACATGTAAGTTCCACCGGTGGTACAAAATGTAGCTGGGCAAAACATGTAAGTTCCACCGGTGGTAGCTACCAGTACTCAAAGTACTTACATTGGATTATAATCAGATAAAAAGACAAGTTTGTAATAAAAAATTATAAATAAATGAAAAGACAGGTCTGTAATAAAAAATTGTAGGAATGTAATTAAAATTGTTCTGCTTTTAGATGTTAATTTTATTACAAAAATCACTTTTTGTGTGAATTCGTTTCTGAGGTGGTTGCACTGTCAAAACCTACTCTCCGCACACGCCCGCGCCCGTCCCGGGCGCTGACGGCGCTCCGAGCGGTTTTGACACGTGCTAAACTCATTAAAAACATCCCTTAAGCGGCTCCAACTCGAAAAGTTTGAAAGTTGACGCGGCAGATCTCTGGGAGCGACTGCCTCCTACTAACACTGCTCTAGTTGGCCCCGCCTCAAGGCAGATACGCTAGGGTAAATCTGAACGGACGGTCATCAAAATGCATAAAATTATTGCGTAAATTGTGGCCTTATTACAACTCCGACAAGATTGATCCTCACCTTAAAGAGCTTGTTTTTTTGTTCGTTATTTGTAGGAGCGAGTATCGATAAATTTCTTGTTCGTATATTTTCTTGTAATATTATTTTACTTAATAATATTATGTTGGTTGATGTACTTATATACTATTTGTAGATAATATTATATACCAACATAAAAATAAATTCAGCTTAATTAAAAATACGTACTTAACTCTTATCCCTTGACCCCACAACTTTAGTTGACCATCGGTGGAACTTACATGTCAGAAAAGGAGACCAAAACTGATCGGTGGAACTTACATGTCAGATTAAAAGGATTTGACCCACCGGTGGAACTTACAATCGCCCTTCCACAGTAGGTGGTTTCAATAATTCTACTACCTCTTTCGGTAAGTGTCCCTGTAAGTGACCCTGTAGAAGTGCTTCAAAAATACTTAATTGTATTTATTGAAGAATTGTGTACGTTGGGGTAAACTTTTTCAAGCGCGACTGCTTCCTTATATCAATACCTCTTAGTTAAAAAAATAGGTTGAGATTTGCCGAAATACAACTAAAGTGCTAACTTAGTGGAAAATCTACCGAGGGTCGACATGTAAGTTCCACCGGTGGTACAAAATGTAGCTGGGCAAAACATGTAAGTTCCACCGGTGGTAGCTTACCAGTACTCAAAGTACTTACATTGGATTATAATCAGATAAAAAAGACAAGTCTATAATAAAAATTTATAAATAAATGAAAAGACAGGTCTGTAATAAAAATTGTAGGAATGTAATTAAAATTGTTCTGCTTTTAGATGTTAATTTTATTACAAAATCACTTTTGTGTGAATTCGTTTCTGAGGTGGTTGCACTGTCAAAACCTACTCTCCGCACACGCCCGCGCCCGTCCCGGGCGCTGACGGCGCTCCGAGCGGTTTTGACACGTGCTAAACTCATTAAAACATCCCTTAAGCGGCTCCAACTCAAAAGTTTGAAAGTTGACGCGGCAGATCTCTGGGAGCGACTGCCTCCTACTAACACTGCTCTAGTTGGCCCCGCCCAAGGTAGATACGCTAGGGTAAATCTGAACGGACGGTCATCAAAATGCATAAAATTATTGCGTAAATTGTGGCCTTATTACAACTCCGACAAGATTGATCCTCACCTTAAAGAGCTTGTTTTTTGTTCGTTATTTGTAGGAGCGAGTATCGATAAATTTCTTGTTTGTATATTTTCTTGTAATATTATTTTACTTAATATTATGTTGGTTGATGTACTTATATACTATTTGTAGATAATATTATATACCAACATAAAAATAAATTCAGCTTAATTAAAAATACGTACTTAACTCTTATCCCTTGACCCCACAACTTTAGTTGACCATCGGTGGAACTTACATGTCAGAAAAAGGGACCAAAACTGATCGGTGGAACTTACATGTCAGATTAAAAGGATTTGACCCACCGGTGGAACTTACAATCGCCTTTCCTATGTAGGTAAGGGTAGGTAGACAAACTCAAAATGAAAACATAATTTTGTAATAAAAAGAATTTGTTGAGGTTTTACAATTTTATTTTAAGATCTCTTACTTATAGATACAAACTTCAATCAAACTAAAATATTCATTTATGTTCTAAAATTTTTCTTTTGTTTTGCTTTTTCTCGTCTGCTGTATTGTCGTTATTTTTATCAACTTATTGCAATTGTATAATTTCGTAATTAATAATTTATTAACTAAAATTTCCTATGCTCGCTGCAATTATGATTGTTATTTAAGAATGCATTAATAGTTTCATTTTTCGTAATTCTGTAAAAATTGTTCCTTTAATATTAATTGCATGTGGAGTTGTAGTCATAAATTTTATGATTGGTAATATAAATTATAAACCATCATCTACTTCAGGGTTGTATATAGTTATTTTTGATACAGGGCATGCTTTATAAGTACCACCATCTAGGAGTTTTACCCCCTCCTATCATCACATTCCTTACAAAAGTACTGAGGAAAACGAGAAATGGCATTTTAAGTACAGAAAAAGTATAATTAAGAGAAATAAACAAACAATCGCAGCCTAGCGCTTAAGTGCGTCAATCACTAAGCCAAGCGTCACGGTTCGAACTGGATTGGATGAGAAATTTATTCTGGCCGTCTTCCCGCCAACACGTTCGTCAAGCGAGGTGTGTAACTCGTTAAGTAACTAAGTGTAATCAATTGTGCATGATTATGCATCCTTTATTTTCGTTTGTACTTTTCTTCGTGTAATTTAGACAAGTCTTTGGGGGCAGTGAAACTTTTTAAGGCACCTTGTATTTTTATTTATACACATATACACATTATTTTTTGCAAAATTTCGTTCCCTATCTGATGTTCGATCAATCATCTAACAAATTTGTTTTGCTTAAAATGGTCTACTGGTTTGAATTCTTGCTTCAGTTGGATCTTTCGTCAGAATTCGCTCTAAATTGCTTTTTTAAATGCTTAATTCTTGTGAACCGATAACGAATGTTTTATTCATTTTTATAATGAGTTTTAACATATTACTAATCGCCACTGGCGTATTTGGAGGTGAGCAAGGGAAATTGCCCCCCTCTCAAGAATGACTTGGATCCCAGAAGCCCTTCGCGATAAAAATAATGTTTACCACGAGGTTTTAAAATTTAAATAAGTTTGAATTTAAAATAAAATTTTAATTTTATTTATTTTTTGATTTTGGAATTGGTTAGTTAACTCTTTACTACTGACGCGCATGAGTGATTTAACTCCCTTTTCCTCCCTTGGTTTGCCTCCTTCTAGGCAATTTTTAAATACGCCACTACTAACCGCAATATTGACAAATCCCATATATAAATTTTTAGAGCTTATAGACAAAAAATAGAAAGAAATTTAAATCCAGCGCTCTTATTGGGACACAATTGGGATAAAAAAACCTTTTTTTTGCTTTTAACAATTTTATAATTTGCTTAATGTTAAAGCTTTATTTATTAATTTTTACCAGTCCCCCAACAAACTTTTTAAATTGTTTAAAAACGAAAGAGGTACAAACAAAAATAAAAGATGGACAATCGATTTAGACTGTTTTGATTTGAAATGAGGGGAGGGGCGAGGACATGCACATCAATATCTATATATATATAACAAGGTGGAACTCGGATGACCGCAGTTCTTAGGCTTCTATACAGCTACCTTTTGGTTTACAATTATATAATATTTTGTAATTATTTTTAATTTAAATTTATAATTTTTCTTTATCTGCACGATCATCAGATTATCTTAATTTTTTAGTTGGTAACTAAAATTTTCTATATAAGAAATTGATTTGCATTTTGTAAGTGTTATTTTTACGTTTTACGTAATTTTACTTTCACTCTTTCGCACCTTTAATTGGTTAGTTCATTTATTACCAACCCAAAAAAGTGTAAGATGAATAAAATAATCTCATAAACAATTGAAAAAGCGTCCACAACTCTGTGTGTTTGATCTCAATTAATTATTTTGAATCTTGTTAATCCATTCACGCGTTTGTCCATCTACCCACAAAAAGTAAAATTTAGTGACAAAGGTTTTTGTCACTAATTTAGTAACTTTGAATTATGCGGACGGACGGACGGACAGACGGACGGACAGACGGACGGACAGACGGACGGACGGACACGAAGCCAGATCATAAGGCTTCTTTCTATACTATGTATAGAAGCCTAAAATCAATGTCTGTTTGTTTGTCCTCCATTTTCTCCTGAACCATTTGACCGATTTCAACCAAATTTTGCACAATATCTTATTAGGACTCGGAATAGGTTTCTGTGCAAAAATATCTTTAAAAATGTGAGAATTACATAAATAGGGAAATTCGGTGACGCGCATGAATGGATTAACGAGATTCATATTATGTACTACCTAATACATACACATAATATGTGTATGTATTTTCTGTCAGAACAAATGATTGAAAATGGTAATAAAGTAATACATATATTTTAAACATAACAATGGCGACGATATAAATCGGTGTAAATCTATCTATATCTATATATATATATATAAAAGAAAGTCGTGTTAGTTACTCCACTTATAACTCAAGAACGGCTGAACCGATTTAGCTGAAAATTGGCAGGGAGGTAGTTTAGAGCCAGGAGAAGGACATAGGATACTTTTTATCCCGTTCGCCAATAAATTGGCAATTTAAACGGATTTTGGAAATCTGGTGACAATTGTGTCGCCGACAGGTGGCGCGACAATGGAAAAATTATACCGGGTGACCGGCTAAAATCAGAACATAGGGAAATAACATGGGAATTCTATATTCCTAAACCGTTTGACTGATTTTAATCAGGTTTCTGTGCTATAATATCATCTATATATATAAAATTGAATGTATGTATGTATGTATGTATGTTCTTTATATATTCCTGCACCGTTTCACCGATCTCAACCAAATTTTACACAGT
The DNA here is from genome assembly GCA_036346125.1 of Lycocerus yunnanus. Lineage (NCBI taxonomy): Eukaryota > Metazoa > Arthropoda > Insecta > Coleoptera > Cantharidae > Lycocerus > Lycocerus yunnanus. The sequence goes on along the minus strand of JARFIX010000079.1, from coordinate 118,562 downwards.
TACTATTTAGGACCCAGAAGAGCTTTTCCTGCAAAAACGGGAGCTTAAAAGCAAAAATTCGCAAAATTAAAAAAAGTAGAAAATTGCGGACGCGCATGAATAGACAGGGTGGGCAATATTTAAATCTGGGATTATCCCCAGATTTAAAGGATTTACTTTTATGTTGGTAAAACAGTTTCATTTATAATATTACTATATAAACGAAATAGTTAACCACAAAAGATGTAAAAGAAAGAACCACCATAGAGAAAATATAGAAGGAAACAGAGTGAAAAGAATTACAAGGAACAATAGAACAATAATTATGGAGCGAGATCTTTTCTGCAACTATATACTCTTTGGTCAAGATCAATATTGATTTTTCGGCTTATTAAATGTTTCACCAAGTTTTACCTCGCCTTAAGTCTGATTTCAATGTCATCTCATTATTATTGAAAGAATTTCTTTGGTAAATTTTATACTTTCGATCACAGTTTGATTTCTTTTGGTAACAAATTCAGGCGAGAGTCGATTAACCCTGATTGCGATTTTCACCATTCATTTCATAAATTATGAAAGATAATAATGGCAGATGCACATAAAAAAAATAAAATTTGCAAACGGTCCACAAATTTAATTAAAAAACGGGTTTAAAAAATAATTTGGAATGCAATTTTATCATTGGCTCTTGTGAACTGTAACCCCGCTCATCAAAATTAAAATAGGCAACATTTAAGATACCAGAATCTCGTTTTTTACAACGACTTATGAAAGATAATGGTGTAATTAGCTAATAAAAAAATTAAATTTGTGATTGGACAACAAATTTCGGAAAAAAATCACTTTTTGTGTGAATTCGACTCTTGATGTGGTTGTGCTGTCAAAACCTACTCTCCGCACCCTACGCGACCATCCAAGTCGCTTCGGGCGCTCCAAGCGGTTTTGACAAGCGCTTTACTTACTAAAAATATCCCCCAAGTGGCCGCAACTCGAAAAGTTTGGAAGTTGACGCGACGGATCTCAGAGAGCGACTGGTATCTCTCCACCACTATGGCATTTTAGTTTGGCATTTTAATACACAAAAATACATTTACATGTATTTCTTATGGGAAAATTGTAATTTTCAAAATTAAATTGTGGTCTTAGTTATTACAAGTCCGACAACATTGATCATCACCTTAAAAAGCTTGTATTTTTCTGTTTTTTCGTTTTGTAAAGCCATTTCTATAGGAAAAAGTGTGTTTTCGAATCAGGGTTAGTTGACTCTTGCCCAAATTCGTACACAGAACCCAAAGTAAAACCAAAAAGAGTTTTCTTTATTTGCTGTTAAAATTTCAAATTCAAAACAAATTTTATTGGCGAATTTTTGGGTTTGTAATTTTTGGTAAGTAACTTGATATTATATAAGCAGTCAATTACAAGCAAAATTAAGTAAATCCTAACCTAATTATTTACCCGCGCGAATATTTATTTATGAATAGCAATCGTGAATTGATTAAACAAAACAACGTCAATTCAAAAATACTTGACAATAATAATTTGACGTTCAAGAAATCTTGTGTTACGTTCGTTTAGTGTTATTATTAAATAGTGAAACTAAAATTGTGAAAAATTAAAACTATTTTACAATGTCAATAATTACTGCATGGAATGCACCAAGACCGACAAAACGATTGCTCGTTCTTGATATCGATCTCACTCTTGGTGACTTCGATGACCCACGAACTTCTACATCTATAAATATTAGAAAGCATTTGCAATACTTTCTTGCTACGGTGTATAAATATTACGACATTGCAATTTGGTCCAGTACCGGTATGGGGGTACTTCTTGAAAAGCTCACATATATGGACATGTTAAACAATAAAGATTTTAAATTGCTGTTTGTATTGGATGAAACGTATACGACTGCCATCAAGTCGCTCCTTTACGGAAATGTTATGGTGAGTAGTTGAAAAGAATTATCGGTCAGTTTTTTATCTATTAATTTTCCAGGTTAAACCATTATCAGTGATTTGGGAAAATTTCCAACAGTACAATGAGAAAAACACAATTATTGTTGACGATCAGCGAAAGAATTTTTATTACAATCCAAAAAATGGTTTAGAAATTATACCGTTTTATAAGGAGAACCATGCCACGGATAACGAACTTTTTATGTTAACACAATATTTGGAAATTTTGGCTACAACTAGTACTAATTTCAGCGACGAAAATTTGAAAAATTGGAAATTATATCTACCACATTCACATGTATAATTTGATAGTTAAACATTTGTTGAATTTAAAAATTTTAATTATGTTGAATTATTTCTTTTATAAATACTATTCAATAAATAACCTAAGTTAAATGTTCACAGACATTGCGTTAATAATTACCAGTAATTTGAAAAATTAGAGAGGGTCGTTGGCCTGCTTGTTAACGCAATCAACTGCTAACGTAAGGCGCCCCGGTTCGAATCCGGGTAGATGCTCACTTTGTACGGGCGTCTCCATGATTCGGAAGGCATGTAAAACCGGTGGTCCTCTCTCAAGCTGGTAGCAACATCTTTGAAGTATTAAATGCTAGGCAATGCCTTGGCGTACGAACGCACAAATGCATTGTATACAGGTCGAGTCAAATTTGTTCAGAAATAGAATTTTGACATGTTTTTTTATTAGTTAATATTAAACAAATAAACGAGTACTCGAAAATTCATTTAAGCTCGCCTCACACGAGGCTTGTTTTGCTGATAGATTACTTGCTTTTACTTGTTTTTAAATTATTAAACTTAATATTATGCAGTTCTTAACAAAAGGATACGGGATCAATAATATGCAAGGGGTAATCATGTGTTTAATTTCTAAGGAGAATTTTGAAAATACCCGGAATAATAAAAAGATAATTACTTATGTTAGTTATCCGGAAGACAAATGTTAAACCAAAAGGTGTTTTGTTGTGAATTTCAAAATCACCTGTGAGTATAAATTTTGTTGTTTGTGAATTTAGCACCAAAATAAATCATTTTTCAAAATATAATGCCTTGGAAAATTTATTGGATACGCCCATGGTGTAATTAATTATTTTATCATAGGATACGCCTATGTTTCTAACCGTTCCTAACTAATATTATTTTCTGCGTTCCTAACCTAAAAATGTTCCTTTGTATATGTGCTTTGTGTTCTAACGAACACGAAAAGGCTCACGAAACATTGAAATCTTCATTTATTAACGGTTCTACATTGATTAATTATTATGCCAATCACGGTGTCCTTGTTATTATTTCTCCCAAAATCGGAAGACTAAAAAATAAAGGAGTTTGTTTAGTTTATAGCAACGAATACTATGTACCATACAAGATGCCGGACTCAGAAAGGCTGCAAGCGTAAGTAATTTGCCATTCAAATATAGTTTACTGATTTAAAGCACGTTTAGAATCGCCTACACTAGGAAGATGAACGATATTATTGTTCTGAATATCGTCTTGTGCATAATTATAATTATGAAGAATTATATGGATGAAGTAATAATTTATGGTCATCCAAACCCGGAGGTAAATATAAATTACAAGCAGTAAGCACTATTTTATTATGTCTTTTTTAGCCTTCACTATGGGAATTTATGTGGGCCATCAATACACTAATATGGCACTTGTTTGGCACTTTTGCCAAGACCAACTTGTCCCGGAATATGCTCAAGATATACATTTACACAAACTCCTGGGTAACACTAAGCCCAATATTGATAGCCGTGATTAAAAATTTCTTCGAAATTCAGACCTCGTGGAATGCTTTATTAGAATACGAACCAGAAGTAAAACAATATTAATTTTGTAAAAACTGTATTAAAACAATTTTGTTTTAGAATTTGCCTATGTTGATATTCTGGTTCCTGTTTTTCTTCATCTCTGTAGCAGCTCCGGTAGAATTTCTCCACTGTGGACATAATTTTCTACAATTAACCGACCGCCTATTTCACTAGTGGTTTACTTGTTTAATTTAATTGTTACATTGTCACTTTAAATTTAAATGTGCATAATGTCATTTAACATATTCCGAGTTCAAATATAAATTAAGTATTATTAATTATAAATGTATTACTAATTGTTAATTAATGCAGTTGCCATTGTAAATTTTATATGAAAACTTTAAAATTTATGAAATTTTTCGGCCGAGATGTGTGTTGGCGAGAAATAAATCTGTACCTTGGAATGGAAATGGCGGATGTCACAAATTGTGAAAATGAGATAAACGGCCATTATTGAATTTTCTGCTAGTGTAACATCTTTGGTGATTTCTAAGTACTATCAATAATTGTCTTAGGCTATCAATTTTTTGATTGTACACTTAAATCTCGTAAACGAATGTAATACAAATGAAATGATTCGAGAAAATTTGAAATATCGGAAAAAAATGGACATCTGCCTTTTTTACATTGGCTTTATAATATTTCATTGACGGACATCGGGCTTTTAAATGTATAATTTAAGAGAAAACTACTTGAAATTGTAATTTTTATTAAAAAATTGTATTTTTTAAATTACAAAACAATAAAAACCAAAATATTAATCCGAATCTTCATTGGTAGTCTCAATGTATGGGAGATTTTTATAAAAATCATGATTCCTGCATCTTCTCGTACTTTTGCTGTTTTATTGGCAAAAGACTGCCAATTCATAAAGGCAATAAATTACCAGATAAGTGCAAATTTTGCCTTTGCTCTTATAGCCGACTTCCTTAAATTCAGCCTCATCGAAAGATGTTTTAAAAAAAAAAACTGCTAGGGTGGTCAGTTTGGGCTTTAATGTGTACCACTGTGGAGATTAACAATGATTCTTCTAAATGACTTTCCGAATCACTAATAATTGGTATATAATGGTAATAAAGGCGGACTACCGCCTTTTTAATATTGCTAACTTTTTAACCAGCGTAGTTAGAGCCTTGAGACCATTTTTTTTTTATCAGCGCAATCTCTTACCTACGAAACCAACCTTAACTCAAAATTGGACATCCAACCTTTCCATTCTAGGGTACAGATTTATAATAATGTTTAATTCCTAATATTTGTTGTTCCATGTTACTTACATATTTTATGAATTTTGTGTTTGTAAAATAAATGTTATATTATGTTTCTTTTATTTGTTACTAGCTGGATACCGGCTTCGCCCGGGGTCTCCTATAATTAAAATACTTTGCCTTTGTGTGAAGTATTTAGTTTTTTCCCAGTATCCTGCTTCGCTTAAGGTTTTCTTCTCGACGGAAATCTTGCTTCCCGTTGCTAGAGCGTTTCAGAATGATTTTAGTGTTCCCGTTGTCGAGTGTTTCAGAACGGTTTATATTGTACTCTACAATTTTCTCTACAGCTTTTCTTCTCCAGTATTTCAAATCACTTATAATAGTGTAGGTACTGAATGTGTATATACCAACGTAAAATTACCATATATCAATTACAGGTATTGGCGATGGGAATCTCGTTAATCCATTCATGCTCGTCCGCAATTTTTCACTTTTTTAAATTAAGCTTTTCGGTCCCGGTTTTTAGCGGAAAACCTCTTTAGGGTCCTAGAGAGTAACTGTGCAAAATTTGGTTGGGATCGGTCGAACGGTTTAGGAGTTATTAAAAGACGAACAAACAAACAAACAAACATTCAATTTTATATAATAGATAGATTTCAATTGATCTTTATACCCATAATGTATTCCATGTTTTTATTACTATGTTTAAATACACACGATGTCGCTCGAAAAATAGTTATGCCGCAAAGGTTATAAGCTTACAAAAGAAAGTTTGCAGCGCACGGTTCAAATTTGAAACTCGCTTACAATACAAATTAATGTAATATCTTTATTCACATTAAATACAACCAAACAGTTACAATACATGTAATCAATTCAAAGCTTTCTGATAAACAATATTTTTGGTCGTGTTTTGCGGTGCGTAAATAAACAAAGACGACGGCTTGCCGACGCGCGAACACGCGACGTATAATTGCCCATGCGCGAAACAGGGAAACTCCAAGTTAATCCCGCAAACTTCCAACGACTGGCCTTGCGATTTATTTATGGTCATCGCAAAGGCCAGGCGCACGGGAAATTGCAGACGTTTAAAATCGAAGGGCAAATCAGTTGGAACCATCGGTATACGCGGGATCAAGACATCCTCACCTTTGTATTTTCCCTTAATAATAGTAGCCTCGATGACGTTATTCATTAACTTTTTCACAACCAGTCTCGTTCCATTGCACAGCCGAGGTTGATTAATATTACGCAGCATGATGACAACTGATCCCACTTTCAATTGCAAATTGTGAGGTGGTAGTCCAGGCAATTCCAGCGAATTCAAAAACTCCGTGGGATAGTTGACTACGTCATCCTGGCTTATAACTGTGTAATCTGATTTGAAGGAAAACAGCTCTCCCGGAAGAAAATTCTGAATAGTCGCATTGAGATCATCGACATCTTTATTTTTTGCCGCCAATATGGGAATCTCGTAAATCCATTCGTGCGCGTCTTCATGAATTTAACTTTTTTTTTTTTAAATTAAACTTTTCGGTTCCCGTTTTAGCGGAAAACCTCTTTAGGATCTTAGAGAGTAACTGTGCAAAATTTGGTTGGGATCGGTGGACCGGTCTAGCAGTTTATAGGAAACATACTCTCACACACATACAAGTATTTTTATATACAGTCAAACCTGAGTAAGAGAGAACTGGGTAGCGAGAAAACTCTAAGTGAGAATAATTCTCAGGTCCCGAACTTTGACCCCCAAAACCTCTATAAGTGAGAAGTAAAAACCTGTATAAGCGACAGTCTTTTTCTCGCCCTGACCTCTATAACTGAGAGTCTCGTGCCTGAACCTCTATAAGCGACAATTTAATACTAGCAATGTATGACTCATTCTTTATTTTTCAGGAACTGTGTGTTTTTGTTTTCTTATACAGTTATTATATGTAGTTCGAAGAATGTGATTTCATTGTAAACTAATTTCTTTAAACTTAATTACTCTAATAAATATTTTGCATATTTTGCATATTATTAAATAACCTCTGTAAGTGAGAGAGACTTCTCTTGTACCTCTATAAGCTAGAAACTCGGATTAGTGAGAAACCTCTATAAGCGAAAAAAATGACGGTCCTTGAATTCTCTCTTAACCAGGTTTGACTGTATTATATAGATTTCGATTAGTTGATAAATCTGTCGGGTTGGCTTCGTCCGTTCGTTGTTGCTCCTTTTCCTTTCTGCCGCGTTTATACACTAAAATTAGCGCCGACAGGTTTTGCCAACTTACAAAATTAAAAACAAAATACAGAGTAGATAATAAACAATCCGTAAATAATACATGAGTGTTTTCAGAGTTGTCGCTACATTACTCCTTCCTAGTGAGATCGTTGCAAAGTGTAATGTGCTATATTATTATATTTATCGAACGATACGACGATATGTATGATTTATGTATATTTCTTGGAAAGTGTACCTTTTTTTGTCGGGTCACCAATTTCGTGCTATATAGCTTTTTAATTTATTTCGATTAGTTGGCAAATCTGTCGGGTTGGCTTCGTCCGTTTGTTGTTGCTCCTTTTCCTTTCTGCCGCATTTATACACTAAAATCAGCGCCGACAGGCTTTGCCATCTTACAAAATTAAAACAAAATACAGAGTAGATAATAAACAATTCGTAAATATCCGTAAATCCGTGTATCTCTTCGTAAAAAATGAAAAAATTCATATTTACTCACCTTTTAAACCGCCCCTGGACTTCCACAAATAATTCAAAACCAAAATTAGCCAAATCAGTCCAGCCTCTAGAGTTTTAGCGAGACTAACGAACCGCAATTGATTTTATATTTTTAAATTGTAGATATGTATATTCCGCTTGAATTCTTCAATTCTTCAAATCTAATTCTTCACTTATATAATAAAAATACAACAAAAACAATACCAACTTAAAACTTTATGTACAGAGTGGTACAGAAGTTGAACCTTCAAGGAACGTTTAAGGGGAAACCGGTTTATGAGGTCGAAATTTTGCTGTTTTCATGATTTTTTAACCAGGAAGGAATAATCACAAATTATTTAAACTTGGAGGATATTTTATTTATGTTTTCATGTACACTTTAGAATTTTTCAAACGATTTCCGCCTTAAATAGAGAGTTACCGCGTGCAGTCCATGGGCGATTGCCATCCGAGCATTTGGCTTGCGTACATCCCTGACGTTGCAATTTTTATCTGTAATCATCAGGATTTTTTTTCATTAAAACATATTTTCTAAGAATATGAACCTAATTTTGATCAAACAAATTGAAAATTGCATGTTTTTGAGGTGTTTGAACACAATGTCATGTTTTTATACTATATTTTTTCATCTTTCTTGCATAAAAAAATATATTTTTAATAACAATATAATCCCAGAATTTGGTTCATGTTACGTGGAATTGAATAAAGAATATCTACACCAAATTTCAGAACGATTGATCAATAACTTTTTGAGCTAGAATGTACGCTAGTCGAAAAAATGTCGTTTCGAGAAAACCGCGTTTGAAATATAATGTAGCGAAATCGAGAAATTCAAGGCAGTATTTAATTATAATTAGCGTGCGCTTTTCACAGAACCGATGGGCGGTCACTTAAGTGCTCATTGCATTCAAACTAATGGGAATTTTGCTTTGAAATTTTGACCACATATTCTTGAATAGTTATACTAACGATTCATGCAATAAAAAAGACGATATTTCGATCGGTCTAAACTGGTTTCCCCTAAGAAAAAGCGAAATTTTTTAATTTTTTAAAATATTTATTTACTTTTAAACCTTCTCTGGACTTCCACAAATAATTCAAAACCAAAATTAGCCAAATCGGCCCAGCCGTTCTCGAGTTTTAGCGAGACTAACGAACAGCAATCCATTTTATATATATAGATAGATGAATGTATATAACCGACAGTATGGAATAAAGCACGTCAGGTCACTATGAACACACATCATTATGAAGTGGTAAAGTTCTGTTCAAATTCTAGTCGCATCGGTGCACTGCGGAGGTCTCGAACCCAAGATCAATCTGTGGGCTATATGGGGAAGGCAACAAGGAAGCCAGCCCACTAATTATATTTTCTAGTAAGTCGTCTTTGCTGCTTAGCTTCGAATAAGTGCTCTAACATCTACCCCCACACACAGCTTAAAAAAGTAAATTAAGTTCATTCTAGCATGGAAATGCTACAATATGGAGACCATACTTTTATTTACAGTAAATTACAAAATAATTAGAAAAAGAAATTTATATATAATACATACTAGAACAGTGTTTTTAACCTTTTTGAATAACCTGAACCTCTTTACAAATAAAAAAAATTCTGGCGACCCCCGTTGTCACTTTTTAGTAAGTTATGACTGGTAATAAAAGCGAATTCTTTGCAAAATTTAAATCGATAAATCCGAATGTTTCATGGACACACATTGCTTTCTTCAGCGGCTAGCTCTGGCAGCCAAGGTTTTACCCTCCGATTTTAATTATGTGTGAGCAATAAAGCTTGCCACTGGCCAACTGTGAAAGAAAGATAGCCCAACACCATGTGATGGCAACCGACACACCCGTTTGGTAACGGAATTAATGAACAGCATGATGGGGGGCCCGGAGCCCGAGTTTAAGGTTGCACAATGAAATATCCGAGACAAGAGGATCCAACTGCATGGAAATTAATGGGAGCAGGATCTGTCATTAAATTCTTCGATCATGACGCATTAAAACACATATACAAGGTGAAACGATGGTATTGGCCTGGCTAAATTTAGAATACTTGTAAAATACGAGGATAAATATTTACGAATATGTATTTTTTTAGGCAGCAATGATATTAGGAGTAGCAGGAGCATGTCGCAGAAAAGAGTTATATCACATGACTATTAAGGATATAGAAGATCGTGAATCGGTTGTTATTATTATAAGCATTCCAAATACAAAAACTAATATTCAGCGGACATTTAACAATTGTAATTTTATTTCATAATTAAAGTACACCCTGTAGATAATTCATTTAAAGTATTGTAACATATAAGCAAAATTTTGTATTTTAATAAATAAAGTGCACATAGCACATTCCATATCAAGTAAACTAATCAAAATTAATAGGTCAAAACTTTATGAAATGTAATCAATATAAATCAACATCTGTATATAAACCTTGTAAATAATTTTAATAAACGTAGTATCGTCTTCGACATTTACAGTTATAAATAAAAAAGACGAAAAAATTCATTATTTGGAAATTGTTCAGAAATACATTAAACTGCGGCCAAACAATGCAAAGTCGTTGCATTTATTCCTAAATTATCGGAATGGGAAATGCAATAATCAGGTAGTTGGTAAAGGTACAACTGGAACTTTTTCGACGAAAATTGCTGAATACTTAAAATTGAAAAATGTAGTTAATTACACTGGTGTAAAATGTTTGCAAACATGTAAAAGCTTCAAATCAAAGCAACAAACAAAATAAGTTAGACGGTTTGCTTCAAAGCAAAAAGTGCCAAACCAAAATAAAATTACAATGTGCACATGGAAATGTGCATTTGACTGCCATAATATTATACTATGTACAGTTTAAAATAAAAACTAACAAGTGAAACAATAAAATGGTTATTACCTTCTTTATGCTTACCGATTTCTAATTTAATAATAAATGGAACTACAAGTTCTTTTTAACAACATGACGAATTCCAACACTGGTTACATTGTTCAAATATTACACATACAATACTGCGCTAGAAAATCATGATTTTTGACATACTAAAATTGTAAACAATGATGAGAAAAAATTTATTAACGATGATTTTCTCCACAAAAATTCAACATTTGTCCCCTTTATTTACTTAACAATAAGATGGTTTCTCTTTCGAGTTGTGAAATTAAAAATGACACATAGATACTATAATTATGTTAATTTTTCATTAATAATTTATTATATTAAGTTACAAACGTTAAAAAGGTGTAGAATAGGCAATGCAAATTTTGCCTTACCTTGCACGAACATTCAAACGTTTTTCAAATATAACATATTAATATAAATAGCACTGCTTTTAAAATATTACAGTTTGTTTCAATTTTGGAAACTAAATAGAACACCACCGTATAAATCAGATCTAATAAATTTGTGCAGATGTTGAGTGATATGGTTAAAAAATCATATGAGGAGCAATACTTTCAAAGCGCAACATATCCATCAAACCTAAAGTAAAGTAAATGAAGATTTTATGTAACTTCGTATTTGCAACAATAATGCGACGATTCTTTTTTTGTTTGATGCATAATCGCATTGTTGTATTAATAAGCTTAAAATTGAAAATCGTTGGCTTTTAGTATTTTTATAAATCCAGCATAGGAATGCCAGTTATAGAAAAAAAATTTAGTTTGGTGGATACGTTGCGTTTTGAAAGTATTGCTCCTCATATTATTTATTGGCACTTAGTTCAAATTATTTTCATTTCCATTACTTCTCACACTCACATTCCGGAAGTGGAATTTGGGACTGTTCGGACCACAAATCCTCTACTTCATTTAATGTTAAAGCTCTGAAGTTTGAAGGTATTTCATCTGTACTTTTTTCTTCTTTCACAACCTGGAAATAGTTTTTCATATTACAATCATATTTAATAAATATGATAACTGCTGTATTGCTACTTACAATTTTACTCTTTTTGGTCACATTTTTCTTTTTCGTCAAATCTCTTTCCACATTCGAACTTGTAGCTCTAAGAAATTTATCTATTACTGTCAATAAATTATTTATTTAACACGAAAAGTTCTTACTTTACAAGTGGAGGATCTTTTATATCGTCCAGTCTGTTTGGAGATTTTTCAGACCTTACTTTATTTTCTGGAATAGCTGTCTCCATATCCGTAGTGGAATCTTTAGTTAAAAAAAATCAGTAGATTAGTACTTTAAATAATTTTTCTGCTCGATAAAAACTTACCTGTATTTTCTGCGAGTGGCATATTCATTAAATCAAAAAGTTCCTGAGGAATGGTAACTTCCACCTCCTGCTGCAATAAAAATTGAATATTAAAATTTAAAATTACATAATAAACGATCTGCAATAAAAGTTATAACAACTGTAAAGTCGAGACATTGGCGAAAGACGAACGTTGCAAATTGCACCAGAGGCTGCCGTCGGTGATAATAATAATCCCTCAAGTTAGAATTTCAAAACTTTTAAAAATTGTTTAAAAATGAAACTACGTAGAATAAAGTAAAGTTACGTGGGTTTCGAAGGTAAATAGAGGTAAAAGTATTTTGGAATAGGGAACCCAGAAATTGGTGCTAGAGTGCTTAACGACTTAAACATAATGTCGAAGGGCTTAACCACCTTAGCCTATCCCTTCGCCCCTCTGTAAATGTGCTCCTGTTTTTGAAATATATTTTGGAAAATCTAACCTACTAATATTCCAATAACTTGGAATGGTATGAACCAAAGTAGATTGTAAATTTTTCTCAAGTTGTAGAAAGACCATTATATTTTGTAATTCGATAGAAGTTCGATATATTTTATGGTCAAATAGGGGGAGAGGTTATTTGGTTGACGAGAAAACAATATCTTATAAGGGTTGTCCATAAATTGAGTCGCGCAGTTTTTACGACCCCCCTTCCATCTTCTTGGAAGGAAAACTAGTTTGCATTTCTTCAACAGGGTTCTCACTAAATTTTTCAAAGCAAATTCCCTGACTTTTCCAGGTTTTCCCTGACATTTTAGTATCGTAATACAGTAAACGGAAAACAATTTGAACATTTTCAATGCACAGGCATACATAAGAAATTCAAAAATTTGGCATCGTACTGATCTAAAGGAAACCTTTAACTACTCCGAACTTGATCCACGAATCAAGGTGATCCAAGAATTAACTTCGTTTATACAACTGCCCCTTAGGGTTTTACAAACGACAATAATCAGTTCTTAACATATGTTAACTATCTAAAATATTTAATCACCTGAAAACCAGTGATTCAAGTCACATAACTAATGATTTATAACCTCAAGGTTTACCCATAGATAAGAAAAAGTTTACTTAAGTAGGGCATGTTAAACAATCAGTACTTTCTTACGGTTTCTTTTTATTTTTGAGTTGTCTGATTATCAGGATATGTACCAACTTAAAAATTTGAAAATTAAAAAAAAATTTATTTAAATTTAAAAATATTATATCTGAAGATAGAAATTAAAATATTTTCTTATCAAAATGTTGTTTTCCCCGACATTGGTGCTAAAAATTTAAAATTCCTTGACTTTCCCTGACAGGTTTTAAATTCCATGACTTTTCCAGGTTTTCCATACAAGTGGGAACCCTGTCTACATGCAGTTAAGCATTTGCAAAACAAACCATGAACGTAACTCCAAGTTACGAGCTGCCATTTCGATATGGCTTAAAATTTACCTGCCAATTTATCGAAACAGCCGTTCGTGATTCAAATCAACAAATGATAAAAATATAATAATATAGTTTCAACGTACTTCGCAAAAACCTCCATTAGCCATATTTACTTCCGAAGGTATGCCATCAGCTGTTAGTTCATCTCCTCGAAGGGCGGCGGCCATCCTTGTTCCAATGACGATCTGAAAATAATATTAATATTAAAGCAACATCATGCAATTAATTATTAGCCACAAATTTATTTATTAAGTGAGCAAATTGAATAATTAAAACCCAGGTAGGCCGGATGCTTCACATTGCGTGGGTATGCTTTAACTTGTCCCCACCGTAAATAAGCAAATTTATTACAATTTCGAATAATTAAACACAAGAATGCTTCATTTCACATGAACATGAGAACGAGTTAAAAAACTTATTATTAAATATTATTGCCACCGATTCCCTAATAACAATCGCAGTGGTGCAAGTGCGGTACCTTTTACCAAGAAAAGTACAAAGAAATCAAGATGACTCCACCGCTGGTAGATACCTCCTTACCACAAAATTCTATTCAAGAAAAGGCAGCTTCGCTCCTCAAAAATGAAAGTGTTTGATTCGTGTATCCATTCAACGAATTATAAGGTTCGAGTACTTCAAAGATTTAACAGCACCTAATTTACTTACTATGCATACAAACAAATATAAGATTACACGATTTCCCAAAAACAAAGAGATTTTAAGCTTATTTCTACTTTAGGATTTAATTTGCTTCCATGTGCATCGCGATAGATACCACAAACATTTAATTTATAAAAACACCAATTTTCTAGTTAAAATCGGAAAAGTATTTTAAGTTGTAATTACCTATAATTTAATATGAACAGTTGCAAAGAAAACAAAAGATATGCAAAAGCTTTTAAACACGTTTGAATACAACGATACAACGGCACCAAACAACACACATACGAAACTTTTAGGTTAGTTAGGAACGACGCATCATGCAACTTAGAAACATACATAGGCGTATCCCATGATATAATAATTAGGGCGCGTTATTATACCATAGGCGTATCCAATAAGTTTTCCAAAGCATTTATATTTTGAAAAGGTGATTTTGTATAAGCAAACAATACCAGTTAAAATGGTTGCTTGTATTTTTACATCTCGACTCGATAACAAGATAAATTACATTAAATTAAGGAATTTATTGTAATATTATTTTATATTCAAATATTTGCGGTGTTTAAATTTAAAATGTAGCCGTGAAATTTACGCCATCTCGGGGCGGAATAGGAAATAGGGTCTTTACCCTACTTCGGACACGGTCGAACACTTGTTACGGGTGTTTGAAGATGCTACAAGCATAATTACCGCATTACTATAATTGTGATGTAAAATTATTCAGCTACAAATAATTTGCAAGTAAGAAATTTTAAAATCTTTAATTATTGCAACTAAACTTGTGTAAGTACGATTTATATAATATTAACAAAAGTCAATAATATCGATTATTAATTTCTCCCTCGTGGGAGGAATCCATATTGGTTTTGTTTAGCGTGGGTTGTTTGAGATGGGTTTATACGTGTTTTGTTTTATGTTTTAAAATGGCTTGGTGTTTGATGGATTTATTTAATAGGTGAATTGGCATTAATTTAATTTATTTCAAATCGGGATTTGTAATTTATGAATATTTTATTTATTGGATAAAATGCTTTGTTTTGGTCTTTGATCGCAGGTGCCTATTGTTTCTAAGGTAATTTATCTTTTGGTGATGTATTATAAATTCTGTGATTTGGTTATTTATATTTGTGATTTATGTTAAATTTGGGGTGGTTATGCAATTAATTAAGGTTTTATTATGTGGGGTCGACAAAGTGTAAATTTAAGGTCAGGGCGTATTAAGTTTTACACAAAAGGCCGAGGTTGCCAAGATTGCCATCTGATTAATTTAATTATCTAAATGAATGTGGTTTCGTCTGATTGTACTATTGTCCTACAACTAAAAAAATTTGCACATGGTGATGTGAATCAGAATTGCACATAGTGATGTGAATTCTAATAGGTTTCGACTGCAAGAGATGCTCCTATTTAATATAAAACAATAGTAACAGGGTAAATTTCTGTGATAGTGTGTGAAAGTTGCATAATTAGGTTCTTGGTGATTTTGGTTTAATTATCCTTGCGAGGTGATGAATTAATTAGATGCAATCTTTATGGTATTATTTAGGTCATTTAGGTTTTATTATTATCATTAGGTATTATTTAGATTTGGGGTTTTGCACATGTTAATTTATGTTTAGGGGTCACCGTCACTATTATTATCTATTATCTACAAATTGTTATCAACTTTACTTATCTGAAAGTCCCCACCAACATACAGGTGGAGAATTTTAATTATCTGCTTAAGCACATTGTACAAAACCAAGATTAATGAAAATCAGTAACAAAGTAACAATAAAAGCATAGCAGTTGCAATTAAAATATAGCAAACAAATACTGCATACGCACAGTAACAATTTACAACTGAAATCATAAGGTTATTATTATTTAAGGACAATTTGTTCTCACATTTACTTTTATATGTAGCTTGCGATCATAGCCAGACCAAGTATTAAATCAAGTCGATATTGACACTATTTTATTTACTAAATAACCGATCTCACAGATGAAGATTAAGGTTTTTCTAACTCTACTGAGTTTGTTCGATTTCGGAAGGTTTACTCAAGCATCGAGCCATCTCCGTTTATGTTATGTGTTTTGCTTATATGTTTAGGTCAGCAGCGACTCCACGGGTGAGCAGATTTAGTTATTTAGGACGCCACTGGTTTTGTTTTGGTTCAACTACTGTTTGTTTTCCGTCTGTTTAAAGAAGTTGGGTTACGATTTACACAACGTGTGGGGTTCTCTTGACGATCACGATGTTAAGCCAGGGTTATCTAGGTTGGGATTCGAAATTTGTGGCGCAATTTCGAATGTGTTGAACAGAACATTACATTATTATTGGTAAATTCTAAATTCGCAAACAACAAAACTAGGAAGGAAACAGCTACAGTAGAATTACGTATCGATAAAAAAGTTTAAATACATGAAATGTCCAAGAATAGCAGACGAAAGTAAATGCGATAAAATTATGGATGGCTATAAATTTGCTTAAATGTTTAATTATTTGGAGATACATATAAACTGCAGAAACAAATAAAGTACAGAGATCAAACAAAAGATACTGGCAAGTAATAAAGCGTACATCTTAAAAGACCAACAAATAACCAAGAAGACGGAAGGTGCTGAAAACCATATCGGGTCCTAAAAGGGTAAATGGCGAGGTTACAGCAAAAGTAAATTTCGACTTTCTATCGCCCGCCGTTTTGCCTACACGTTGCTAAATATATAATCTGTACTTTCAAAGCGATAAAATCCCTTAAAAGTTAACGACGACCCTGTTCCTTTTTTTCGATAAATGCAAATAAAAAGATTAAGAGAACAAAATGGAACCAAAAAATCGAAAATCGACCGATAAATAAGGAAGTAAAAAGAAGCTTCAAAAGGGGCTCTTTTTTTAAGTTTTTGAAATTTTCCCTGACTCGTTGGCGGTCGTTCTAGGTGAATCCAAAATTCCAGCTTTCTAGCTCCGGCAGTTTGGGCTGTGAATTTATTGATAACACAATATTTGAAGTTTGCAATAGAAACGTACTGAATCAGTTTTTTTAAGCTTTGACCCTCTTATAACGAGCAAAAGAGAATACCAAAACAAAAATTACGTTACTTACCAGAGCAAGCATTAGCTTTATTAAAACCCTCTACTCATGGCGAAGATGATGATTTAGAAGATGATCGAGATATTTTTGAAGATTTTAGTCGATATCGATAATTGGGGACGGTCAATAAACCCGAATTCGAATTTCATGATTTTTGAAGTGAATTATGAAAGAGAATATCGTTCTGTACACATTAAAAAAAAATTGCGATCGGCCCACAAATTTGGTTAAAAACGGTTTTAAAATTAATTTGAAAGCAATTTTATCATTGGCTTTTTTGAACTGTAACCCCGCCCACCAAAATTAAAATAGGTTGTGGCGACAGTAAATATGCCAGAATCTCGGTTTTACAACGAATTATGAAAGATAATGGTGTAATTAGCTAATAAAAATTAAATTTGTGATCTGACAACAAATTTTCGAAAAATCACTTTTGTGTGAATTCGTTTCTGAAGTGGTTGCGTTGTCAAAACCTACTCTCCGCACCTCTGCGCGACCCCCCGGGTTGCTTCGGGGGCTCCAAACGGTTTTGACACGCGCTTTACTTACTAAAAACATCCCCTAGTACCCCCAACTCGAAAAGTATGAAAGTTGACGCGACGGATCTCAGTGAGCGACTGACTCCTTCCTAACGCTGCTCTAGTTAGCCCCGCCCTATGGGCTATTCACGTATATCAAAGCACAAGTACTGTTAATAAAATGGATAAAATTATTGCGTAATATTACGCAATAATACATTTACATGTATTCTTATGGGAAAATTTTGAACTTTGAATTTAAATTGTGTTAAAGACCATAGCGAAAACCTACCTCACCTTAAAAGTCTTGTATTTTAGTGTTCTTTCGTTTGGTCAAGCCATTTTTATAGGGAAAAGTGTACTTTTGAGTTCGGGATTCTTGACTCTACCCCGATAATTTACTATTTAGGTACCACCTTTTACGATTTTAAAGTATTTTTTTATAAACTTTGGGTGTTGGTAAACAGCACTGCATAGATAAAAAGTTCAAGAGACCTTCAGTATTCTCAAAAAATGTACATATAAAAATTATTTTTGAAACTGTGGTTTTAGCGTGAATGACGTCACAAACTATTTTTTTAACAACTGGCAACACAGCAAACGCAGTTTGTGTTGATAATGTAATCTATAAATAGTTTGTGTAAAATTGAAAATAATTTTAATAAAACACAGAACACTCGGAATAAATCATTTTCTTATAATTGCTTGTGACCAGCGGCGGCTCGTACAAATTTTTTTTGGATGTTCTGCATCATAAAAATGTATCAATAAAATTCTAATCTCAGAAAAAAACTTACCTTATTGAAGCTTTTTAAGCATTAAAGGAATACGACGGTCTTTATTGGTAGCAAACTTATCAATAACTCTCTCATTGAAATTCGATATTGCAGCAATAAATTTTTTTTCTATCGACAACATCGAAAGAGCTGTTAATCGGTCTTCACACATCGAATTCCTTAAAATGTTTCAGTCCAAATTTTTCGCTACGGTCATCACAGAACAACACACACGAAAAACAAAAAAACTGTGTGTGTCAGCTCCGACGCACGACTGGAGTTTACTCCAGTAAAAAATAACCAACTTTAAGAAAATTGATAAAAAAATGTTTTTTATAAACATTTTTTTAAAACTATTATAATTATTTTTTATTTAAAATATAATATTATCTTAATAACTAACAAAATATGGTTATAAAAAGATAATTGTCACTAAATCTTTTACGTACAATAATAAATAGTACATGAAAATTATTTAAGTATGCTAAAAAATAACTTTTCGAAAGAAAATTTTATAAAAACATTATTATATATAATCATCATTATAATAAAGAAATATTGTTGATTTTTCAGATAATATTATCGAATTATTGACTTGAATTATTGATATTTAAAAATTATTCATAAAATAAATCATAATAACCTGGAGGAATTTATAGACATCGAAAATAATTTTTGGTTAGGTTAGAAATTGTCTAAATTGGATTAAATATCGAAATATAATGATAAAAATTATAACTTCACAATAACAATATTAATTATTGATATGTATAACAAAAAGCGGGCAGGATTTGGTGCGGTTGCGCTAATGTAAAGATACGCCTCTCATTTTCGTTTTAAAACGTACCTTTACCCACGTGGTTGTTAGATGTTCCGGCAATATTATCTTGCGCACCATAGGTGCACTAAAAAGTAACGCGGTCATTTCTTGCGCACCATAGGTGCGACTAAAAAGTAACGAGGTCATTCATCAGTAGATTTTACACCTCATATTTTTATCATACCGGGCGCCTTATATATGAAAATCGATTCTTAAGGAGTAAACTCAATAATGCATTCTTTTGATTACATCCACAAATCCAATTGTTCCTTAAATAAATGTTTTATTAAATTGTCTGTTATAAGTTTTTCCGCGACTTTTCCGGCAACTTCAATTTTAAGGTATGGTGTAGGACGCCCGTTCTCTTTAACTTGTAATTGTTCTTGATAAGTAGATTAGAAAACTTATTTTCACTTAACTTATAAATAACATCCATTTTAGAAATATGAAAATTTTATAATAAAATCACTGGTAAGAAAATAAATCGTAATTGCAACACACCACTTTATTCCGCACGTAGTATGTACCTGTACCTACTGAATAGAAATGATTACAGATGTTTTTTTTGCAATAGTTTGCAAATTCATAAAATCAGCAGTGATAGGCAGGTTGGACAATTTAATACTTTGTGGTAAATTTTTTTTTAATAAATTTGAACATAACAATAAAACTCTTATATAGCTAAAAATTCTTTAATTGTATTTAAATTTTTAGAAATATATCATGAAAGTATTCAATTGGTATTTTTTTGGACATGGTTTAAGTACCTTCCGTATTTTATTTTGTGTTTTATTCTAAAATAAATAAGCAACAAAAGGAGCTGAGCTGAAAAATGCATAATATTTAACATTAAATAAATGGAAATCGTGGTTCTTATAACGCAGCAAAATAAAACTTGTATCCATTTACAATATGATGTAATGGTACGATATTATGTACGACTATGTAGTATGTACTATGTATCATACTCGTATCATACATCATCAAGTGCTGCTTTTAATGCAGCACTTCGGCATGCATTTCTTCGCGTCTAGGATCCGATCGGATGCTGGCGATGTCTATCGAACAATATAATTTCTATCTGACTTCTCGTTGCAGAACAACGATGTTAGACAGTAATTTAATCAGCGGACTTAAACTAATATTTACTTCAGTATTTATTTGACTGATTGGATAAGTGGTAACTGAAACGCGCTTGCAAAACAGACGTATAAAGTGCAATTCTACAAATATTTTATTAATCTGAAATCTAATTATGCTAATAATAAATTAATATTAATAATTAGTAATAAAACCAATAATTTATAAATTGATTCTTATTTTTACTTTTATTACTGGTGGTTCTGCAGCTCTGCAGCCCCGAGCACGCTGCTTGTGACTACAGTTTGTATTAAAATAAATATATATTAATAAAAATACAATTTAAATGGTAAACGTTACATTGTTTACAACTGTCAAATATAAGTCAAATATTTAACTGTCGGGTCCTTGCGACGTTGTAAAATTTCCATAAAAATGTTCGAGATCACACGTCTGACGTCAGAGGCGTAATTGCTGACCGATTCATTTTGGTTATAAATTTCATTTGATATTATTTTCAAGAATTAATTGTAGTTATCACTAAATTCGATACCATGCAACATCCCTATTGCATTTTTTTAAACAACTAACACTTTTTAAGTAAATAAATGCTCAGAGATTTTCTTAGCATATTTTTAAATAGTAATAGCAGTCTTGAAACAGTAAGACCGGTTAAAATCACGTTAATCCATTCATGCGCGTCTGGGATAGTTATAAAACACAAATTTTTTGTAAAAAAATATTCAATGATTTTTGAAATATTTATTAATGGCTCTGAAAATATCTTTTCCACTTAGAAATCGTTCAAATAGTATTTGATTTAATGCCAACTTTTTGGGTCATTCACCTCACTATGCATCGCGTAAACTCACACCACTACTTCTTCGTTCAATAAAATTCTTAATTTGCTCAAGCTAAGTACTGTTTGTGTTGTAATAGTTATTTTTAATGTTTGTTTCTCTTGCTATTATCACCGCCGTAATCATAAAAATTCACCGAGGGCATCTGACCCCCGTCCCCCAAATCAACTATTTTTGAAATAGACTCATGGAAGATTGGGTAATTTTTTGGAAATTAAAAAGAAAGTCTTCAGAAACCACACTCGAAAGAAAACTTGGCTACGGCACTTAACTAAAAACAAAACCCACTAGCTTGGGAAATCGAACCTAAGATGGCGTCATGGGTTGATAGTTAACAGTAGGTAAATAATTTTGCATTAAGTGGTACATTTGTAACCATAAAATCTCTTGTTGCAACAAAAAATAACCCACCCAGACAAAAATTAACAAACCTCAATATCCAATTAGAAAATACCATAACTTCATGTTAAGCTTAGGATATGTGTTATGACTTATGAGGAAATAACTCTCACCAGACTAAAACCGTTTTGCTCATTTTGATGTATCAAATCGGGATGTTTTAATGTGTTAAATTTTTAATTTTTCATTTCTTTTATGGTTAATTAATCAGCAAGAGTTAACAAACCCGGGTTCGAAAGTACACTTTTTTCAATAAAAATAGCTACACAAAACGAAAGAGGATACAAGACTTTTAAGGTGAGGATGAATTTTATAGGTCTTATATTAAGCGCAAAACTTAATTTCGAAGTTCACGAATTTGCCATAAGAAACATAACATGTAAGAGAATTATTGCGCCATGATAAATTTATTTTGGTAACAGTGCGTGCAATCTAGGTTAGGTGTTATCACTTACGCTCGACCAAGTACCAGTCGCTCTTTGCATCTGTCGGGTCAAGGATTCTACGTAATTCTACCTAATTCTACGGACGGACACGAAGCCAGATCATAATAGGCTTCTTTCTATACTATATATAGAAGCCTAATAAACGAAACATCAAAACAAACTAATACTAAAACTTCAAAATCAACAAAACTGATGGAACAGGCGTTTTTAATAAAACTTGATAAAGTTCAATTTAGGTGAAATTGCATTCGCCAATTCCTCTGCAATTTCATCCATAGATTTCCTACCGGAAAAATTTAAAGTCTTGATAATAGAATAAGGTAAAACTATATCTTCAAAATTAAATTTAGGCAATTCAAACCCAGTTAGATCACAATTATCGTCAACGTAAGGGATGTAATCGAACTTAGCCATTTTTTTACATTCCTCCACAGAAGATTTAGAAATGCAGCTGATCTTTTCTAATTTATCAGTTTCTGAGTTTAAACCGTTTCCGTTGTCGTTAAAAAACGTGGACTTTGACAAATATAAAGTCTTATCTCTTGGTAGTGTCGTTTTAGGGATTTTCTTAATTAATGTTGTACGATCGGCATTTAAGTAAAATGTAGATTTCCCAACACCAAATCCATGGTCTTTCTCATTATTGTATAATTTTATAGGATTGATGCTTAAATATGGTTCGTCCGAGTATCTATAACACTCTCTGGACAACCTGACAATATGCCGAACGTTGGCCAATTCTCGTAATTAGATAAAATATTATCAAAGTTTTCGGGATATTTAACAAAAATTTCGATCAAATCTGCATCCATCAAGTATGGAGGAGCAGCTTCGCATTTAGATTTATTAGCTTTTAAAACAGATCTTCCAATGTTTTTGATGATGAAAAGGTAAGTTTAAATTCAATTTTAGGCTTCTATACATAGTATAGAAAGAAGCCTTATGATCTGGCTTCGTGTCCGTCCGTCCGTCTGTCCGTCTGTCCGTCCGTCCGTCCGTCTGTCCGTCCGCATAATTCAAAGTCACTAAATTAGTGACAAAAAAAACCTTTTGTCACTAAATTTTACTTTTAGGCTTCTATACATAGTATAGAAAGAAGCCTTATGATCTGGCTTCGTCGTGTCGTCCGTCCGTCCGTCGTCCGTCCGTCCGTCCGTCCGCATAATTCAAAGTCACTAAATTAGTGACAAAAAAAACCTTTTGTCACTAAATTTTACTTTTTAACTTTTATGAGTTTGGCGTCCCACAAAAGTGGGTTATAATGATAAATATGGTCATATTTTTTGCATTTTGATATTTTGCATTTTTTTAACAACATATTCTATTATCTATATATTAGGAATTTTTGGCTTTTTTTTTATTTATAACAAATTTTTTTATTATTCAAAAATACGTTAGGATAAAAAATAATTAACAAATTCTAGTATTCATATTCTTCCCATATATAATCGTCTTTGTGTTCATAATATTCTTCTTCGGAATCGATGCCCTCTTCATCTTCGGGATCGCAGTCCTCCTCGTCTTCAGAATCGAGGTGCTCTTCATCTTCGGGATTGCAGTCCTCTTGGTTTTTGGAATCAAGGTTTTCTTCATCTTTGCAATCAAGATCCTCTTCATCTTCCGAATCGAGGTCCTCTTTGTCTTCTTGCTCGCAGTCTTTTCTTCAGATACGTAGTCATCAACATGTTGCTCTTCAAAATATAGTCATTCTTTTGGAATTAACATGTTCTGGTTTTCATTATCTTTTCTTTTACGATTGATTTGTGCAATTTTTGAGATTTTACTTCTACAATCTTTTGTTTTAGTACCAGTCAGCACCTTCTTTAACAACCTTTCATGGTACGAAAGAGTGAAAAAGTCATCCGGAATTTCTCCTAAGGATATTAACTCTTCCACCTCATCTTTACGGTAACTACGTACCACATCCGATTTCTTGGGCTGATAATCTCTCAAAGAAATTAAAATTATGTCGTTTAAACGAACCATTTCTCCCTTATATAGCATAGAACCTCGTATGCGGCATAATCGTGTTACACCGTCCAAACATAACGCAGAAATCCAACCGTTACCTAAATGCTGCGTAACTTGAGCATACAATTGCATCTCTGTCTTTAAACATAATTTGCGATCTTTATATTTTCGGGGTTTTAAGTTTCTGTTTTAAATTTTTGCGACTTGCTATACCTTTTTCTCATGTACAGTTTCCAAATGAAGTTTTGAGTTGCCTCTTCCTGCTTTAGTTTTTCCTTTCGTCATGACTGAGTTATGTTCTGATAAATACTTTTGATCAGAAAGTGTTTTTCTTATATAGAAAAATTAGGGCATATCATCGGATTATGATGATCCAAGGATCAAGCCTGATGGTTGGTTGAAAATTTAAAAGCCAACCAATCACCAAACTTGATCCACGGATCAGCATAATCCGAGGATTAACTTTTGTTATACAGTTGGCCAAAGTTGATTATGAAGAATATTCTTTTCATTTGACAATTTTGACGCAATCTTTTATATATTCTACAGCAAACCGATATTTGTTTTCGACACAGTTTCTACTTAGGTATATCAGGAAAGCGAAGTAGTCCTAATTTGAAATTTAAATCTTTCTCCAGACTAAGGAGATGTGTGGTATAGCTTGGACACTATAAGATTGAATGTCTTCCATTACATTCAGTTTCTTAAATTCTTTCGATTTTCTGTATTTTAGGCTTCTATACATAGTATAGAAAGAAGCCTTATGATCTGGCTTCGTGTCCGTCCGTCCGTCTGTCCGTCCGTCTGTCCGTCCGTCCGCATAATTCAAAGTCACTAAATTAGTGACAAAAAAAACCTTTTGTCACTAAATTTTACTTTTAGGTTTCTATACATAGTATAGAAAGAAGCCTTATGATCTGGCTTCGTGTCTGTCCGTCCGCATAATTCAAAGTCACTAAAATAGTGACAAAAACCTTTTTCTCACTAAATTTTACTTTTTGTGGGTGGATGGACAAACGCGTGAATGGATTAACAAAATTCAAAATAATTAATTGAGATCAAACACACAGAGTTGTGGACGCTTTTTCAATTGTTTATGAGATTATTTTATTTATCTTACACTTTTAGTAAAAATTAAAAATTAAGTAAAACGTAAAAATAACACTTACAAAATGCAAATCAATTTCTTATATAGAAAATTTTTGTTACCAACTAAAAAAATTAAGATAATCTGATGATCGTGCAGATAAAGAAAAAATTATAAATTTAAATTAAAAATAATTACCAAATATTATATAATTGTAAACCAAAAAGGTAGCTGTATAGAAGCCTAAGAACTGCGGTCATCCGAGTTCCACCTTGTTTAATTATTACATACTTCGAAAGTTGGCAACAACAAAGCTGTTATTTATGTTTAATTTTGTAATCTGTTTTTTTAGGATTAATTCGATACTCGATTTTATATTTTTCGAATGATTGGAGCTTGCTCGTCATCGAACGATAACTTCCGTTTGGTTTGCGGGATTAAGAACGCGTTTATAGCGTTGTTAGATCAAAAATATCTAAAGATACTGATTAATACTATTTATTTTATTTATTTTCGTTTTAATAATAATTTAAAAATTTAGCAATTTGAATAGAAGAAAACGGCAGCGCAAGTCGCAGTGACGTCACATGGCTTGTTTTGTGCAGTTTTGTGCTTAAAAGTTGAAGTTTGTTAGCGTTAAAAGCTGTTATTATCATGGACCACCAACAAGAAGACAAGCTATAAAAATTGTATTGTTCCGAAATGTAAGAACATTACAATAGAAACACCAAATAAGCTGCTTTTAATGTTCCGCGAGAAGCAAAAGCCAGGCAGCAGTGGTGTAAAGTAATGAAAAGAGACAAATACAAATATGAAAAATTAACTGTAAACTCACAAGTTTATTGCTGTGAGGATCATTTTAACGTAAGTATATAGTTACAGAAAAAATAAATTACAATTACCTTGTGGTTTTTACGCCTCTAATTTCAGCGTTAACGAAATCACGATTGTTCACAAAAAAATTATATATTATAAATGCGTCTATTTTGGGCAAATTATCGAACTGGGCTTGCAGAAAACCACTTTTAGTCATGATCGATAAAAAAATCAAAAATAATATTATTTAAAAACGATCTCGGCGTTATTACGTTTCAACTTTTTGCAGCACGAGATACGAGTAAACGCAATGCCGGCGCTTTACAAAGCCGTATGACGTCAAACCAATGGCAATGCGTTTATGGTCACATAATTTATTTTAAATTATCATTGAATTTTAAAATCGATTATTTATAACAAAACACAATAAATAGAAGTTATTTTTGCTGATTTGATATTTAATATATCGGATTAATCGGAAAATACTGTTTTAACTAAATTTTTTTATTCATGCATGTTTTCTATTCTTATTAAAAATGTAAAGCAATATTTTTTTAACAGGCGAAATTTAATTTTTGTATTTTTAACAATAATTAAAAAGCAAAATATTAAATTTTTCATTACGTTAGGAGCGATATAAAAATACTTTCAATTGATACCTACATTTTTCATTAAAATCGTTTCGTTAATGATGGCAATGTGAATCTCAATGAATTGGGGAAAATGGTCATACTACCGGTCTATTTACCGGAAGTCCACGGCACATGCACGAATATGCTCAAAATGCAATGACATATGTTCGTGCCTATGGCCGCGCCCAGATTTGTTCATTACATTTACGTGTAATCCTGCGTGGGATGAAATAAAAGAACTTTTGTTACCTGAACAATCATCGTCGGATCGCCATGATATTACTGCACGTGTGTTCAAGCAAAAATTGAAGTCTTTGATGGATTTTATTGTTAAGCGTCATATTTTTGGGAAGACCCGCTGTTGGATGTATTCCATTGAATGGCAAAAGAGGATTGCCACATGCACACATTTTGATTTGGTTGATTGCAAAAGTTACACCAGATCGAATTGATCAAATCATCTCAGCAGAAATTCCAGATGTCAATATTGATCCGGACTTATTTGAAGTCGTCACCAAAAATATGATTCACGGTCCATGTGGCTTACGCAACAACAATTCACCGTGCATGTCTGAGGGGAAATGCACAAAACGATACCCAAGGGACTTACTTGCCGAGACTATCACTGGCAATGATGGATATCCGCTCTACCGTCGACGATCAACTGAAGATGGCGGCAAATCCATTACTTTAAAAGTACGAAACAATGATGTTGAAGTCGATAATAGTTGGGTTGTACCGTATTCGCCGTTACTCGAAAACTTACAAAGCAACATCAATGTAGAATATTGCAATTCGGTAAAATCGATCAAGTACATTTGCAAATATGTCCATAAGGGAAGCGATATGGCATTTTTTAGCGTAGGAAATTCAAACGAATCTATTAATGAAATCGACCAATATCAACTGGGACGCTATATTAGTAGCAATGAAGGAGTTTGGCGCATTTTATCATTTGCGATCCATGAACGACATCCAACAGTTGTTCATTTAGCAGTACACCTTGAAAAGGGACGCTGTACTTTCACAACTTCAAAATGAAGTGCAAGAGTACTACCACCGTGGCAATCAACGTTCAACGCAATATTTCCTAATTTGTATTCGGCCGACGCGTTAGGCCGACTGTAACTGTTCACCCAAACAATTCAGAATGCTTTTACTTACGATTACTGTTAGTCTACGTGCGTGGACCTAAATCCTTCCAAGAATTGAGAACAGTACACGGTCATGTATGTGCCACTTATCGTGAAGCTTGCCAAGAATTACATCTTCTTGAAAACGATGCACATTGGGACAATTCACTCGCTGATGCATCGGATACTGATCAGCCACAGCAAATACGCACGTTATTTGCAATCATATTGACAACGTGCTTCCCTTCCAATCCAAAAGATCTTTGGGAAAAACACAAAGAATGCATGAGTGAAGATATCTTACATCGTTTACGTGCAACTAATCAAAATCCGTCCATTCCATTCACACCAGATGTGTATAATGCGGCATTGGTTTTGGTTGAGGACATGTGTTTGGCAATCGTTAACAAATCACTGGTGCAATTAGAATTCCTGCACCGAATCGATCTGCAAATGACCTTTTCGACCGTGATTTACGACGAGAAACGCGCTTTGATGTGGACGAATTGGCTACATTTTTTAAAAAATAATCTTCCAAAATTAGTTCCAGAACAACGCGTAGCGTATGACCGAATTATGCATGCAATTAGAAGCCAAAGCGGTGGATTATATTTCCTAGATGCGCCGAGGCACAATGCAAATCCTAAAGCGGATAGAAGAATTTTACGGTGAACTATATACATCGAAGGCTAAAAAACCAAAAGCTACAGAACAGAAGCTGCAACAAAAAATAGTAAACGTAAACTCCGAAGATATGCCAGATATAACCGAGGAAGAAATAGTCACTGCCTTGGGGGAAATGAAAAACGACAAAGCACCTGGAAAAGATAACATTGCTAAAGAAATGCTCCAAGAGGGTGGAACAAGTGTGATACAAGTGCTAAAAGAGCTACTAAATAAATGTTTAGACGAAGGGAATATACCAAACGGGTGGAGAAACGCATTAACAATATTACTATACAAGAAAGGCGACAGACGTGATTTAGCAAACTACCGCCCAATAACACTACTCTCACAACTATATAAACTGTTCACAAAAATTATCATAAAGAGAATTAATAACAAGCTTGAACTATATCAATCCAGAGAACAGGCGGGATTCAGAAAGGGGTTCAGCACATGTGATCATTTGCTTGCAATCCGAACTCTCTTAGAAAAAGCAACGGAATATCATCTCCGCTATATATGGGATTTATAGACTACGAAAAGCTTTCGATACAATAGAAACATGGGCAGTGGAAGAGTCACTCTGGAACAGCAGAGTCGACCACCGATATATGATGCTAATACACAATATATACCAAGAATCCAAAATGATCGTCAAGATATATGCAGAAACGGACCCAATACGGATAGAAAGAGGAGTAAGGCAAGGTGACAGTATGTCTCCAAAACTCTTTATTAATACTTTAGAAGATGTCTTCAAGCAAGTGAACTGGGAGAAAAAAGGTGTAAACGTGAATGGTGACCATCTCAGTCACCTCAGATACG
This sequence comes from Lycocerus yunnanus, assembly GCA_036346125.1. Lineage (NCBI taxonomy): Eukaryota > Metazoa > Arthropoda > Insecta > Coleoptera > Cantharidae > Lycocerus > Lycocerus yunnanus. Next base: position 89,431 of record JARFIX010000079.1, on the reverse strand, counting down.
CAGATGATATTATCATCATCGCAGACAATAAAGAGGACCTGCAAACTATGATAAATGATCTCGATACAAGCTCTAGAAAAGTTGGCCTAAATATCAACAAAAATAAAACAAAAGTCATGACAAACACAGAGGATAGACTAAACATCACAGCTGACGGAGAACATTTGGAACAGGTTTCAGAATATATATATTTGGGGCAAATCATCAAACCAAATAAAGAAAACCAAGAGGCCGAAATAGTTAGAAGAGTGAGGCTGGGATGGATGGCTTTCGGAAAACTAAGCTACATACTCAAGAACAAAACAATTCCACAGAAACTGAAAACTAAAGTTTACGACCAATGCATACTCCGGTACTTACATACGGGGCACAAACCTGGACATTAACAAAAAGAACATGGACAGGATCACAAAGTGCCAAAGAGCGATGGAGCGACAAATGCTCGCAATCACCCTGAGAGACAGAAAGCGAAATGAATGGATCAGGATGAAGACAGAGTAAGAGACATACGCGAGATGGTGGCAACGCTGAAATGGAGATTTGTAGGACACAACGCGAGACAAACTGATAACAGATGGAACGCAGTGTTACAGCAATGGCGGCCATGGCTGGGTGGAAGAACGAGGGTAGACCACAAATGAGGTGGACCGACGACCTGAAAAGACATGAGGGACTGCACTGGGGGAGAGAGGGATAGAGCAAGGTGGAAGGAACTTGAGGAGGCCTACATCCGGAAATGGATTGAAGAGGGCTGAAAGAAGAAGAAGATGCGCCCGGAGGCACAGGTAAAAATATTCTTATTTCACTTATTTTAGCAACCGTACGATCACAAAAACATATTGCACTGGCAATCGCATCATCCGGAATTGCGGCAACTATGTTAGATGGTGGCCGAACAGCGCATTCAGCACTGAAATTGCCGTTGAATATACAAATCATTGATGCACTAACATGCAATATCAAGCAAAATTCTGGAATGGGTAAAGTACTTCAATCATCTCAAGTCATTATATGGGACGAATGTACTATGGCGCCCAAAAATCATTGGAAGCGTTTTATAATACATTAAAAGATTTGAGAGGTAATGAACAGCTCTTTGGTGGCGCACTCATAAAAAAAATTTTTTTTGTGATTTCCGCGGTTATTATTAAGTTTACAACTGAAATTTTTAACAAAATACCCAAAACAAATTGAAAACAATATAATACAAGAAAAAAATTCAAAATTTTTAAAAAGGGGTTGACGAAATTTTGTTTTATGATTTCCGGGTTTTATTAAGTTTAGAACTGAAATTTTTAACAAAACACTCAAAACAAATTGAAAACAACACAATACAATCAATTTCTTTTTAATTTAAAAAAAGGGGGGGCTAACTTTACGGACATAAGACTATGGCAAAGCACTAGACACCCAAGTGATAAAACAAAATTAAATCAAGCAACGCAAAAACTTAAAAATCATTTAAAAGATCTAAAAAATAAATCTTTTCAAAACTTTTTAGAAAATCTATCATCAACTGAAGCGACAGATTACTAACCGTGGAAAGCTGCTAGGAAGTTATAACGACTTTTGTGTCACTAATTAGGAGAATGGACGGAGACTGGGCAAGAAGTGATTAGGAGAAGGTGAACGTTTTTGCCGCATATTTGATTAGTGTATTCAAACCTTTTCCACTGGAATCTCAAGAAGCGCTCGACATGAATTATGACGAACAGGTAGAGACACCAATCCGAATACAAGATTAAATCTTTTAAATTATATGAGATTCAGAAAACAATTCACACATTTATATTTTAAAAAGGCGCCTGGATATGACCTCATCACCGGAAGAATTCTGAAGGAGCTACCCGAAAAGGGTTTAATTTTTGTTACTTATGTTTTCAATACCGCCCTTTGCCTAAACGTTTTCCCAGATTAATGGAATGTGGCACAGATAATCTTGGTGCCTAAACCGGGTAAATCACTCCAAGTACCTACGCCATATAGACCCATCAACCTCTTGCCCATACGATCTAATTTATTTAAGCGAATGCTGCTGGAGAAGATCCAACCACTATTAATGAAGAATTTAATACCAGAACATCAGTTTGGATTCAGGCAATAGCATTCTACCATCTAACAAGTTTACCGAGTGGTCGAAACAAAAATTAAAAAATGAAAATAAAACCTTCTGTGCAGCTGGATTTATTGACGTCTCCGGGCTTGAGGAACCCATACATTGAGCTTCTTTTTGTAGCCAGCTTTGTGTAAATGCTTCAAATCAGTTCTGTGGTCAATGCCTAGCTTCATACCAATATCGACACTGCTGATATGTTTATCTTGTTGGACTTTTTTCAAGAATTTCATCAGCTTATTTCGGACGACCAAAGCGTGACCCATCTTTCACATCAAAATTACCAGAACAAAAGTTGCTCAGTCGCTTTGATCTGTTTTTCTGAGTTATTTGCAAATGATGTCAACTATCGGGAAAAACGCCATGAACTTTTCCAAGACTTAATAAATTGGGAGTATTTAGCTGGTCATTACCACGAAATCCATGTGGTGACTTTTCCAAAATACAAAAGTTCAAACCTGCAAGAAGTAGACTAACCGCTTCTTTTATTTTACTTTAAACAATTTTCTACTTTAATATAATCGATACATTTAAAGTGAATTATTTTGGTTCCAAAAATTCTTTTCTGGATTTAATTATCGGCAAGCAACAGCCAAAAAATTGAATGTTTGGGAAAACCGGAGGTTTTTGATAGAATTAATCACAAAATAAAGTGAAGCTTTAGAGTTCACGATAGATGTATTCATTTCAGGAAAATATTACTAAAATCAGGTCGTTATTGATTGATCATCACCCTATTATCAACAGTTTTTTCCAAAAAATTAATTTAATGAACTACACATTTTTTAAATCAGTTTTACGGCAATAAAGCGCAAAAAATAAATAAAAAACCAAAATTAAATTTAAAGCTGTTTAAATTATGCCGCCGGACACCTAGCAGGAACCTAGCGGAAACTTCGCCAACGCCAACGCCATGCGCATTAGAGTCATTTTGTATTATAGCCTGTCATGTAGTGCGCGTAATTATTTTTTATCTTAACATTGAAGTTATTTTTTTTGCTTTAAATTTTCTTGTTGTTTAAAATTGGTTATCTAAAACCATGCCTAATTATCTGTATCGTGTTGTGACAATTCTCAGTGAACCAAGACCAGGAAAGAAACTGTTAGTGTTAGATTTGGACCAAACGTTATGCGATCGACTAATCCACGGACATCGTATTATCGGGGTGCAAGGACGACCATATTTACATTATTTTTTGGAAGAAGCATATTTACAGTACGATATTATCATTTGGTCTGCGACCAATCTCCCGATTATTATAAACGAAAATTAACCTCTTTGGGAATTTTGACCAACGAACGTTACAAGATATTGGCTTACTTCTGCGAATTAGCTATGACCTTTGTAAAAATAAACCAAACTGTTACGATTCAAGTAAGTAGTTTTTTAATTCTTTTGGTCAAGTGGAATGTTCATTGAATTTAACAATCTAATCGTCAAAATGCTACGGGTGCTCCTCAAACTTTTGCACTCAATTTAACCTGGACTCATTGTTTGGTATTTTTCGATTGCTGTCTTTGCTGACTGCTAGTTAAAATTTCTACCTCTAGATGGCAATCAAAACCAGGGGCGTTTAATCCTATAGGCTAGAAGGTACCAGCACCCAAAAAAGAAATGAAAATTTTTTACATGAAATTAAAATAATTAAGCATAACTAATGCAAGATGTTGGAAGTTTAACAACATATTCAAAATAATTTGACCACCTCTTTTTGTGACAAATGTTTTATTTATTTGCTACAGGCCCTTTTCGGAGGAGAAAATTAAGGGCAGAATTATTGCATTTGTGGTTATAATACTCTATTTAGGGATTGTTTTCATTAATATAACTTTTCAAAAATAGAACTAAAAATTTTGCACAGTAATGTTATTTTAAATTTTATTTATTTTGGGTCAGGGATGGAGGATGGAAAATTGATCGAATTATTGTTGTTACCATCAGGTGCTTTCTAGCATCTCCTATTTTGAATTTTGAATGCAACGTAGTTTGTGCATCGTTTCTGCTTCCTTTGACCTTGTTTGCACATCTGTTTGTTCTTGAAATATTAAAAAAAAAACAGCCGGGATATTGTCTTCTTTATTTTGAAATTGGAATCCTCACAAAGAAGGGGCAACTAAATATTAAACTTGCAAAAAAATTTTTTTAATTATTAGTTCAAATAAAAATAAATATTTGTAATTTATGGTGTCTATTCTATTCTGTCACGGTAGTGTACAACTTTTATTCGAAACATTTTTTATCTGACGTTTGGTTTTGAGAGATTTATTGCTGGAAGTTTTAAAATGAACACTCGGTATATTCCATTTTGTTGCGCCATCAACAAATGTCAAACGCACATAAGTGATAAATTGAAATGTGTTTGCATAGTATTTTTGCTGAGTTCAATCAAAAACGTTTATCCAAGGCTAGAAGGTACCATCGCCCGACAGAAATAAAATTTTTACATGAATTTAAAATTTGAAGATAACTAATGCAAGATGTTGGAAGAACAACATATTATTTTGACCACCATCTTTCTGACAAATGTTGTATTTATTTGCTAAGGTAGTTTTGGGGAATAACAAAATTTTGCATTTGTGGTTATAATACTCTATTTAGGGATTGTTTCATTAATATAACTTTCAAAATAGACTAAAATTTTCCACAGAAATGTTATTTTAATTTTATTTTTTTGGGTCAAGGAGAGGAAAATATCAATATTGTTGACAAGGTTTTTAATTATTTTGAATAACGTTTGTCATCTTTCTGTTCCCCTGTTTGCACATCTGTTTGTTCTTGAAATATTAAAAAAACAGCTATTTGTCTCTTTATTTTGAAATTAGATCCTCCAAGGGGGCATTAAATAAAACTCAATTTTTTTTGTTAGTTCCAATTTAAAATAAATATTTGAATTTATGGTGTTATTCTATTCTGTCACGGTGTGTAAAAACATTCGAAACATTTTATCTGAGTTTGGTTCTTGAGAGATTTATTGCTGGAAGTTTTAAATGAACATGGTATATGCCATTTGTTGCGCCATAACAAATGTCAAACGATGGATAATTGAAATTGTTTGCAATTATTGCTGAGTTAAATAGTCTTTGAAATAAAGACATTCGCTACAGCATTAATTTTTGTTTTCTTTGAAAAAACCGTAATCATACATTGTTTACGAGAAGCTTATGGTGAACATGTTCCATGGCAAGATACTGTGGAAATCCGTAAGACGAAATATTTTGGAAAAAAGTGTTTTTTTAGCCAAAGGGCTTTCAAGTCTTGGCTTAATAAAAACGGTACCGATTCAGGATTTGAACCGTTTGCTGTTCAAAGACCATAATATCAAAATTGCAAAATATTTTTATGGCTCTTTATGCAAAACCGTTTAGACACGTTAGATGTATCTACTGGGTGCTAGCGATTTTTAGTTCTTGGATTTTGTTGGTGAATTTTGAAAAGGCATGAGCTAACCTATTATTTCATTCGGTTCAAAACCCATGGACGGCGAAAATGGTAACCTTGTGTTTTTTGTTGAAAAATTCAAAATTTTTTGAATAATTTTTTGACAATCAGTTTGAGAATCTAGTGTGTCGATGTGGGATGTGGGTTTGTCAAAACATGTCAATTAATTTTACTAAAATTTTTCCAATATAGTTTTTGATTTCAATTTTAATCCATTTTTCTTCATTTAGGAATAGTTCAACTGATGAGTCCTTGATAAGGCGAAACAACTTTGTCTTAGAATAAAAAAATTTTCAAATTTCACTAAGCTTATTAAAATTTAAAAAATGTTCTTTTACGTTTAAGATATCTGTATAATTTTGGCTTTTGTTCGATTGAACTTTCATTTATATTAGTTTTTACAATTTTTTTTGAAAGTATGACATTTTGAAAGTTTGGAACCGAGATGGTGGAGATTTGGAAATTCGTGGCGTTCTAGGCATACGTTCTTTAATTTTTTCAGCTTCCAAATTAACTATTGGTTGAAAGCGATCAGTATGGTGTAGTCGGTCATTGTTTTTGTTTTCTGATTTAACGAACTACCATGTTTAGGTGTTTAGTTCTTCCATGACGATTTGATTTCTATGATTTATTGGGGAAATTAAAATTTTTCTAGTTGCGATAACTACATGTCTTTTAGATGAACTCACCGCAGGTGTGCGATAAGCTCACGCTGATACACACCTCGATAACTAAAGTTATCGTATTAATCCTATCAATACATTGATTGGAAAAACTTCAACAAATGAAGTTTATATTGATTTTTACAAAATTTACATTGAGCAACCACCTTTTTTACCCCAAGGGTACACTTTGTAACGTAACTTCTCTATGCGACGTAATTCTCATAACCTCACTTCTGAACGACTCAATTGATCATGGTATACAGGGTTTTGGAAATAATTGACAACATGTAGTCCTACAATGGTAAAAATATTTTGGGACGGCTGGAATTATATGCAAAAATGTTTAAAGACGAGCTGCGATTAAATGTTTTTATTATAAGTCTACAATTCGTAGAACGTTCCACGTTGCCAAATTTCGAAATTTCTTCCAAAATTAATTTTATATTTTTATTTTTCAGACGAAAATTTATGGACAATTTGGGCGTGTTTCCCAATACGATAAAAGGAACTCCATACTTGTAGATGACTTAAAGCGAAATTTTTATTGTAATAAACATAACGGATTACTGATTAAGCCATTTCGAATTCGTAGATTACACCAAGACGTAGAACTACTACTTCTTACACAGTACTTACGACAGTTATTTTTTGTAACAATTTTGCTTTAGTCAATCATTACCGGTGGAAAAGGCAGGTACATTTGTAATGTGATTTGTAAAAACTTTAAATAAATTTTCTGTGTTTAGTCAATCATCGCTGGTGGAAATGACAGTGTAATGTAATTTGTAAAACTTGAAAATACATTTTCTGTGTTTACTTTTTATTTTATTAACAACTAGTTGGATACCGGCTTCGCCTGGGTCTCATTAAAAATAAAATACTTTGCCTTTGTCTGAAGTATTTTGATTTTGCAGGGTTGCTTTACCCGAGCTTTTCTTCTCCAGTATTTCAGAACGGTTTACAGTCTTGCTTCCCGTTGTCCTTTGGTTGCTATAACTTGATTTATTTTTACGAAATGAAATCACTTATAATAGTGTAGGTACTGAATGTGAATATACCAACGTAAAATTACCATATATCAATTACAGGTATTGGCGATGGGAATCTCGTTCCATTCATGCGCGTCCGCAATTTTCACTTTTTTAAATTAAGCTTTTCGGTCCCGGTTTTTAGCGGAAAACCTCTTTAGGGTCCTAGAGAGTAACTGTGCAAAATTTGGTTGGGATCGGTCTAGGAGTCTATAAGGAACACACACACATACAAACCCACATATGTACATCCATTTATATATATAGATGAGAAAGGATTTGACAACGTAAAGCATGATACTCTCATGGCGCTGCTTAGACAAAGAGGAATTGATAGTAAAGATTTACGAATTATCGAAGATTTATACTGAAACAAACGGCGCATGTAAGAATAGGTAGTCACATGACCGATGACATCAAAATACTAAAGGGCGTGAGACAGGGTTGCATTCTGTCCCCATTGTTGTTCAACCTTTACTCGAATGTATTTTCAGAGATGCTTTAGATGACGTGGAGAGGGATTTAAATAAACGGGAAATAGATGAACAACATAAGATTTGCAGACGGCACGATCATCTTGTCCGACAACCCGTTTGATCTTCAGCTCCTCCTGAACAGAGTCAATGAGCAGCAATGAATATGAACTCACTCCTCCTCCTCGGTCCTTTTACCAAAGAGGTTTGGTGACGTATATGATGTCTTCACACAGTGATGCCGTTTATGGTTTCCATGCGTCTCGGTAAACCAGACGGATAGTTTCATGCAACCCACGATTTATAAGTTCTTTCGTCTGGTCGACCCATCTTTTGGTGATCTTTCTTTGGTCGTTTCTCGATTTTGCCCTCCACGATTAAGTTCTCCATCGTGCCGTTTTTCGGGATATGTGCCCAGGATATCGGAGGTACATACGATTGACGTCTCTAAGCAAGTGGCATCTGGTGTCGAGCTGTTCTAACACGGATTCATTTGTACGATTTGTACGATGAACTCACTATGAACATAGATAAAACGAATGTAATGTATTGGATATGAGCCATCCGGGATTTAAAGTATTTCCTTTTATGTTGGTAAAACAGTTTCATTTATAAATATTATATAAACAAAATAGTGAACGATAATATAGATATATGTATTTTAGATGAGAAAAAAGGTAAAAAGATATTGTGGTAACGGAAAACAAGGAAAGAACACATCCAATAAGTTTTAACGTTTTGTTATTTTTTTTTTACTTTTAAAAAAAAATCAGAAAGTGTTTTTCTTATATAGAAAAATTAGGGCATATCATCGGATTATGATGATCCAAGGATCAAGCCTGATGGTTGGTTGAAAATTTAAAAGCCAACCAATCACCAAACTTGATCCACGGATCAGCATAATCCGAGATTAACTTTGTTATACAGTTGGCCAAAGTTGATTATGAAGAATATTCTTTTCATTTGACAATTTTGACGCAATCTTTTATATATTCTACAGCAAACCGATATTTGTTTTCGACACAGTTTCTACTTAGGTATATCAGGAAAGCGAAGTAGTCCTAATTTGAAATTTAAATCTTTCTCCAGACTAAGGAGATGTGTGGTATAGCTTGGACACTATAAGATTGAATGTCTTCCATTACATTCAGTTTCTTAAATTCTTTCGATTTTCTGTATTTTAGGCTTCTATACATAGTATAGAAAGAAGCCTTATGATCTGGCTTCGTGTCCGTCCGTCCGTCTGTCCGTCCGTCTGTCCGTCCGTCCGCATAATTCAAAGTCACTAAATTAGTGACAAAAAAAACCTTTTGTCACTAAATTTTACTTTTAGGTTTCTATACATAGTATAGAAAGAAGCCTTATGATCTGGCTTCGTGTCTGTCCGTCCGCATAATTCAAAGTCACTAAAATAGTGACAAAAACCTTTCTCACTAAATTTTACTTTTTGTGGGTGGATGGACAAACGCGTGAATGGATTAACAAAATTCAAAATAATTAATTGAGATCAAACACACAGAGTTGTGGACGCTTTTTCAATTGTTTATGAGATTATTTTATTTATCTTACACTTTTAGTAAAAATTAAAAATTAAGTAAAACGTAAAAATAACACTTACAAAATGCAAATCAATTTCTTATATAGAAAATTTTTGTTACCAACTAAAAAAATTAAGATAATCTGATGATCGTGCAGATAAAGAAAAAATTATAAATTTAAATTAAAAATAATTACCAAATATTATATAATTGTAAACCAAAAAGGTAGCTGTATAGAAGCCTAAGAACTGCGGTCATCCGAGTTCCACCTTGTTTAATTATTACATACTTCGAAACTTGGCAACAACAAAGCTGTTATTCATGTTTAATTTTGTAATCTGTTTTTTTAGGATTAATTCGATACTCTATTTTATATCTTTCGAATGATTGGAGCTTGCTCGTCATCGAACGATAACTTCCGTTTGGTTTGCGGGATTAAGAACGCGTTTATAGGGTTGTTAGATCAAAAATATCTAAAGATACTGATTAATACTATTTATTTTATTTATTTTCGTTTTAATAATAATATAAAAATTTAGCAATTTGAATAGAAGAAAACGGCAGCGCAAGTAGCAGTGACGTCACATGGCTTGTTTTGTGCAGTTTTGTGCTTAAAAGTTGAAGTTTGTTAGCGTTAAAAGCTGTTATTATTATGGAAATCAACAAGAAGACGAGCTATAAGAATTGTATTGTTTAGAAATGTAAGAACATTACAATAGAAACACCAAATAAGCTGCTTTTAATGTTCCGCGAGAAGCAAAAGCCAGGCAGCAGTGGTGTAAAGTAATGAAAAGGACAAATACAAATATGAAAAATTAACTGTAAACTCACAAGTTTATTGCTGTGAGGATCATTTTAACGTAAGTATATAGTTACAGAAAAAATAAATTACAATTACCTTGTGGTTTTTACGCCTCTAATTTCAGCGTTAACGAAATCACGATTGTTCACAAAAAAATTATATATTATAAATGCGTCTATTTTGGGCAAATTATCGAACTGGGCTTGCAGAAAACCACTTTTAGTCATGATCGATAAAAAAATCAAAAATAATATTATTTAAAAACGATCTCGGCGTTATTACGTTTCAACTTTTTGCAGCACGAGATACGAGTAAACGCAATGCCGGCGCTTTACAAAGCCGTATGACGTCAAACCAATGGCAATGCGTTTATGGTCACATGATTTATTTTAAATTATCATTGAATTTTAAAATCGATTATTTATAACAAAATACAATAAATAGAAGTTATTTTTGCTGATTTGATATTTAATATATTGGATTAATCAAAAATACTGTTTTAACTAAATTTTTGTATTCATGCATGTTTTCTATTCTTATTAAAAATGTAAAGCAATATTTTTTTAACAGGCGAAATTTAATTTTTGTATTTTTAACAATAATTAAAAAACAAAATATTAAATTTTTCATTACGTTAGGAGCGATATAAAAATACTTTCAATTGATACCTACATTTTTCATTAAAATCGTTTCGTTAATGATGGCAATGTGAATCCCAATGAATTGGGAAAATGGTCATACTACCGGCCATTTACCGGAAGTCCACGGCACATGCACGAATATGCTCAAGATGCAATGACATATGTTCGTGCCTATGGCCCAGATTTGTTCATTACATTTACGTGTAATCCTGCGTGGGATGAAATAAAGAACTTTTGTTACCTGAACAATCATCGTCGGATCGCCATGATATTACTGCACGTGTGTTCAAGCAAAATTGAAGTCTTTGATGGATTTTATTGTCAAGCGTCATGTTTTGGGAAGACCCGCTGTTGGATGTATTCCATTGAATGGCAAAAGAGGATTGCCACATGCACACATTTTGATTTGGTTGATTGCAAAAGTTACACCAGATCAAATTGATCAAATCATCTCAGCAGAAATTCCAGATGTCAATATTGATCCGGACTTATTTGAAGTCGTCACCAAAAATATGATTCACGGTCCATGTGGCTTACGCAACAACAATTCACCGTGCATGTCTGATGGAAATGCACAAAACGATACCCAAGGGACTTACTTGCCGAGACTATCACTGGCAATGATGGATATCCGCTCTATCGTCGACGATCAACTGAAGATGGCGGCAAATCCATTACTTTAAAAGTACGAAACAATGATGTTGAAGTCGATAATAGTTGGGTTGTACCGTATTCGCCGTTACTCTCGAAAACTTACAAAGCACACATCAATGTAGAATATTGCAATTCGGTAAAATCGATCAAGTACATTTGCAAATATGTCCATAAAGGAAGCGATATGGCAGTTTTTAGCGTAGGAAATTCAAACGAATCTATTAATGAAATCGACCAATATCAACTGGGACGCTATATTAGTAGCAATGAAGGAGTTTGGCGCATTTTATCATTTGCGATCCATGAACGACATCCAACAGTTGTTCATTTAGCAGTACACCTTGAAAATGGACAGCGCGTGTACTTCACAACTCAAAATGCACGTGCAAGGGCATTGTCACCACCGCCAACAACGTTAACTGCATTCTTTTCATTATGTTTGGATGATATGTTTGCAAAGACGCTACTTTATTCTGAAGTGCCAAAGTACTACACGTGGATCATCAACCAAAATCACGTGCAAGGGTGAAGCAGTTTCAACATCCAATTTGTATTCGCGGTTAGGCCGACTGTAACTGTTCACCCAAACAATTCAGAATGCTTTTACTTACGATTACTGTTAGTCTACGTGCGTGGACCTAAATCCTTCCAAGAATTGAGAACAGTACACGGTCATGTATGTGCCACTTATCGTGAAGCTTGCCAAGAATTACATCTTCTTGAAAACGATGCACATTGGGACAATTCACTCGCTGATGCATCGGATACTGATCAGCCACAGCAAATACGCACGTTATTTGCAATCATATTGACAACGTGCTTCCCTTCCAATCCAAAAGATCTTTGGGAAAAACACAAAGAATGCATGAGTGAAGATATCTTACATCGTTTACGTGCAACTAATCAAAATCCGTCCATTCCATTCACACCAGATGTGTATAATGCGGCATTGGTTTTGGTTGAGGACATGTGTTTGGCAATCGTTAACAAATCACTGGTGCAATTAGGAATTCCTGCACCGAATCGATCTGCAAATGACCTTTTCGACCGTGATTTACGACGAGAAACGCGCTTTGATGTGGACGAATTGGCTACATTTGTTAAAATAATCTTCCAAAATTAGTTCCAGAACAACGCGTAGCGTATGACCGAATTATGCATGCAATTAGAAGCCAAAGCGGTGGATTATATTTCCTAGATGCGCCCGAGGCACAATGCAAATCCTAAAGCGGATAGAAGAATTCTTACGGTGAACTATATACATCGAAGGCTAAAAACCAAAAGCTACAGAACAGAAGCTGCAACAAAAAATAGTAAACGTAAACTCCGAAGATATGCCAGATATAACCGAGGAAGAAATAGTCACTGCCTTGGGGGAAATGAAAAACGACAAAGCACCTGGAAAAGATAACATTGCTAAAGAAATGCTCCAAGAGGGTGGAACAAGTGTGATACAAGTGCTAAAAGAGCTACTAAATAAATGTTTAGACGAAGGGAATATACCAAACGGGTGGAGAAACGCATTAACAATATTACTATACAAGAAAGGCGACAGACGTGATTTAGCAAACTACCGCCCAATAACACTACTCTCACAACTATATAAACTGTTCACAAAAATTATCATAAAGAGAATTAATAACAAGCTTGAACTATATCAATCCAGAGAACAGGCGGGATTCAGAAAGGGTTCAGCACATGTGATCATTTGCTTGCAATCCGAACTCTCTTAGAAAAAGCAACGGAATATCATCTCCCGCTATATATGGGATTTATAGACTACGAAAAAGCTTTCGATACAATAGAAACATGGGCAGTGGAAGAGTCACTCTGGAACAGCAGAGTCGACCACCGATATATGATGCTAATACACAATATATACCAAGAATCCAAAATGATCGTCAAGATATATGCAGAAACGGACCCAATACGGATAGAAAGAGGAGTAAGGCAAGGTGACAGTATGTCTCCAAAACTCTTTATTAATACTTTAGAAGATGTCTTCAAGCAAGTGAACTGGGAGAAAAAAGGTGTAAACGTGAATGGTGACCATCTCAGTCACCTCAGATACGCAGATGATATTATCATCATCGCAGACAATAAAGAGGACCTGCAAACTATGATAAATGATCTCGATACAAGCTCTAGAAAAGTTGGCCTAAATATCAACAAAAATAAAACTAAAGTCATGACAAACACAGAGGATAGACTAAACATCACAGCTGACGGAGAACATTTGGAACAGGTTTCAGAATATATATATTTGGGGCAAATCATCAAACCAAATAAAGAAAACCAAGAGGCCGAAATAGTTAGAAGAGTGAGGCTGGGATGGATGGCTTTCGGAAAACTAAGCTACATACTCAAGAACAAAACAATTCCACAGAAACTGAAAACTAAAGTTTACGACCAATGCATACTCCCGGTACTTACATACGGGGCACAAACCTGGACATTAACAAAAAAGAACATGGACAGGATCACAAAGTGCCAAAGAGCGATGGAGCGACAAATGCTCGCAATCTCCCTGAGAGACAGAAAGCGAAATGAATGGATCAGGATGAAGACGGAGTAAGAGACATACGCGAGATGGTGGCAACGCTGAAATGGAGATTTGCAGGACACAACGCGAGACAAACTGATAACAGATGGAACGCAGTGTTACAGCAATGGCGGCCATGGCTGGGTGGAAGAACGAGGGGTAGACCACAAATGAGGTGGACCGACGACCTGAAAAGACATGAGGGACTGCACTGGAGGAGAAGAGCGGGGGATAGAGCAAGGTGGAAGGAACTTGAGGAGGCCTACATCCGGAAATGGATTGAAGAAAGCTAAAAGAAGAAGAAGATGCGCCGGAGGCACAGGTAAAAATATTCTTATTTCACTTATTTTAGCAACCGTACGATCACAAAAACATATTGCACTGGCAATCGCATCATCCGGAATTGCGACAACTATGTTAGATGGTGGCCGAACAGCGCATTCAGCACTGAAATTGCCGTTGAATATACAAATCATTGATGCACTAACATGCAATATCAAGCAAAATTCTGGAATGGGTAAAGTACTTCAATCATCTCAAGTCATTATATGGGACGAATGTACTATGGCGCCCAAAAATCATTGGAAGCGTTTTATAATACATTAAAAGATTTGAGAGGTAATGAACAGCTTTTTGGTGGCGCACTCATAAAAAAATTTTTTTTGTGATTTCCGCGGTTATTATTAAGTTTACAACTGAAATTTTTAACAAAATACCCAAAACAAATTGAAAACAATATAATACAAGAAAAAAATTCAAAATTTTTAAAAAGGGGTTGACCGAAATTTTGTTTCATGATTTCCGCGGTTTTTATTAAGTTTAGAACTGAAATTTTTAACAAAACACTCAAAACAAATTGAAAACAACACAATACAATCAATTTATTTTAATTTAAAAAAGGGGGCTAACTTCACGGATATAAGACTATGGTAAAGCACTAGACATCCAAGTGATAAAACAAAATTAAATCAAGCAACGCAAAAACTTAAAAATCATTTAAAAGATCTAAAAAATAAATCTTTTCAAAACTTTTTAGAAAATCTATCATCAACTGAAGCGACAGATTACTAACCGTGGAAAGCTGCTAGGAAGTTATAACGACTTTTGTATCACTGATTAGGAGAATGGACGGAGACTGGGCAAGAAGTGATTAGGAGAAGGCGGACGTTTTGCCGCATATTTGATTAGTGATTCAAACCTTTTCCACTGGAATCTCAAGAAGCGCTCGACATGAATTATGACGAACAGGTAGAGACACCAATCCGAATACAAGATTAAATCTTTTAAATTATATGAGATTCAGAAAACAATTCACACATTTATATTTTAAAAAGGCGCCTGGATATGACCTCATCACCGGAAGAATTCTGAAGGAGCTACCCGAAAAGGGTTTAATTTTGTTACTTATGTTTTCAATACCGCCCTTTGCCTAAACGTTTTCCCAGATTAATGGAATGGTGGCACAGATAATCTTGGTGCCTAAACCGGGTAAACCACCCCAAGTACCTACGTCATATAGACCCATCAGCCTCTTGCCCATACGATCTAAGTTATTTAAGCGAATGTTGCTGCAAAAGACCCAACCACTATTAATGAAGAATTTAACACCAGAACATCAGTTTGGATTCAGGCAATAGCATTCTACCATCTAACAAGTTTACCGAGTGGTCGAAACAAAAATTAAAAAATGAAAATAAAACCTTCTGTACAGCTGGATTTATTGACGTCTCCGGGCTTGAGGAACCCATACATTGAGCTTCTTTTTGTAGCCAGCTTTGTGTAAATGCTTCAAATCAGTTCTGTGGCCAATGCCTAGCTTCATACCAATATCGACACTGATGATATGTTTATCTTGTTGGACTTTTTTCAAGAATTTTATCAGCTTATTTCGGACGACCAAAGCGTGACCCATCTTTCACATCAAAATTACCAGAACAAAAGTTGCTCAGTCGCTTTGATCTGTTTTTTCTGAGTTATTTGCAATTGATGTCATCTATCGGGAAAAACGCCATGAACTTTTTCCAAGACTTAATAAATTGGGAGTATTTAGCTGGTCATTACCACGAAATCCATGTGGTGACTTTTCCAAAATACAAAAGTTCAAACCTGCAAGAAGTAGACTAACCGCTTCTTTTATTTTACTTTAAACAATTTTTCTACTTTAATATAATCGATACATTTAAAGTGAATTATTTTGGTTCCAAAAATTCTTTTCTGGATTTAATTATCGGCAAGCAACAGCCAAAAAATTGAATGTTTGGGAAAACCGGAGGTTTTTGATAGAATTAATCACAAAATAAAGTGAAGCTTTAGAGTTCACGATAGATGTATTCATTTCAGGAAAATATTACTAAAATCAGGTCGTTATTGATTGATCATCACCCTATTATCAACAGTTTTTTCCAAAAAATTAATTTAATGAACTACACATTTTTTTTTAAATCAGTTTTACGGCAATAAAGCGCAAAAAATAAATAAAAAACCAAAATTAAATTTAAAGCTGTTTAAATTATGCCGCCGGACACCTAGCAGGAACCTAGCGGAAACAACGCCAACGCCATGCGCATTAGAGTCATTTTGTATTATAGCCTGTCATGTAGTGCGCGTAATTATTTTTTATCTTAACATTGAAGTTATTTTTTTTGCTTTAAATTTTCTTGTTGTTTAAAATTGGTTATCTAAAACCATGCCTAATTATCTGTATCGTGTTGTGACAATTCTCAGTGAACCAAGACCAGGAAAGAAACTGTTAGTGTTAGATTTGGACCAAACGTTATGCGATCGACTAATCCACGGACATCGTATTATCGGGGTGCAAGGACGACCATATTTACATTATTTTTTGGAAGAAGCATATTTACAGTACGATATTATCATTTGGTCTGCGACCAATCTCCCGATTATTAAAAAAATTAATCTCTTTGGGAATTTTGACCAACGAACGTTACAAGATATTGGCTTACTTCTGCGAATTAGCTATGACCTTTGTGAAAATAAACCAAACTGTTACGATTCAAGTAAGTAGTTTTTTAATTCTTTTGGTCAAGTGGAATGTTCATTGAATTTAAAAATCTAATCGTCAAAATGCTACGGGTGCTCCTCAAACTTTTTTTTGCACTCAATTTTAACCTGGACTCATTGTTTGGTATTTTTTCGGTTGCTGTCTTTGCTGACTGCTAGTTAAAATTTCTACCTCTAGATGGCAATCAAAACCAGGGGCGTTTAATCCTATAGGCTAGAAGGTACCAGCGCCCGAAAAAGAAATGAAAATTTTTACATGAAATTAAAATAATTACGTAAGCATAACTAATGCAAGATGTTGGAAGTTTAACAACATATTCAAAAATAATTTGACCACCTCTTTTTTTGACAAATGTTTTATTTATTTGCTACAGGCCCTATTTCGGTTAGTGAGACCATTAAGGGCAGAATTATTGCATTTGTGGTTATAATACTCTATTTAGGGATTGTTTTTCATTAAAATAACTTTTCAAAAATAGAACTAAAAATTTTGCACAGTAATGTTATTTTAAATTTTATTTATTTTGGGTCAGGGATGGAGGATGGAAAATTGATCGAATTATTGTTGTTACCATCAGGTGCTTTCTAGCATCTCCTATTTTGAATTTTGAATGCAACGTAGTTTGTGCATCGTTTCTGCTTCCTTTGACCTTGTTTGCACATCTGTTTGTTCTTGAAATATTAAAAAAAAAACAGCCGGGATATTGTCTTCTTTATTTTGAAATTGGAATCCTCACAAAGAAGGGGCAACTAAATATTAAACTTGCAAAAAAATTTTTTTTTTTAATTATTAGGTCTAAATAAAAATAAATATTTGTAATTTATGGTGTCTATTCTATTCTGTCACGGTAGTGTACAACTTTTATTCGAAACATTTTTTTTATCTGACGTTTGGTTTTTGAGAGATTTATTGCTGGAAGTTTTAAAATGAACACTCGGGATATTCCATTTTGTTGCGCCATCAACAAATGCCAAACGCACATAAGTGATAAATTGAAATGTGTTTGCATAGTATTTTTTTGCTGAGTTCAATATGTCGAAGTTTGTGTCAATAAAGAGCATTCGCCTACAGCATTAATTTTTTTGTTTTCATTTGAAGAAAACCGCTGCCGAATCATATCGATTGCTTCGAGAAGCTTATGGTGAACATGTTCCATGGCAAGATACGTGTGGTCATCCGTAAGACGAAATAGTTTTGGCAGGAAAACGATGATTTGTTCTTGTGAGAACCAAAAGGGCTGTTCAAGTCTGATGAAACGCTTAATACCAAACGGTACCAGCAAAAAATTGAGCGATTTGAACCGTTTGCTGTTCAAAAAAGACCATAATATCAAAAATTGCAACAAAAGGTAATTTTTCTCCATGACAACGCTCCATTACATATGGCAAAACCGATTACCGACACGTTAGAAGTACTCTACTGGGAAGTGCTAGATTTAACGAACTACCATGTTTAGGTGTTTAGTTCTTCCATGACGATTTGATTTCCTATGACTTATTGGGAGAAATTAAAATTTTTCTAGTTGCGATAACTACATGTCTTTTAGATGAACTCACCGCAGGTGTGCGATAAGCTCACGCTGATACACACCTCGATAACTAAAGTTATTGTATTAATCCTATCAATACATTGATTGGAAAAATGTTTCAACAAATGAAGTTGAAATTGATTTTTACAAAAATTTACATTTTGAGCAACCACCTTTTTTGTACCCCAAGAGGTAAATTTTCTAACGTAACTTCTCTATGTGACGTAATTCTCATAACCTCACTTCTGAACGACTCAATTAATCATGGTATACAGGGTTTTGGAAATAATTGACAACATGTAGTCCTACAATGGTAAAAATATTTTGGGACGGCTGGAATTATATGCAAAAATGTTTAAAGACGAGCTGCGATTAAATGTTTTTATTATAAGTCTACAATTCGTAGAACGTTCCACGTTGCCAAATTTCGAAATTTCTTCCAAAATTAATTTTATATTTTTATTTTTCAGACGAAAAATTTACGGACAATTTGGGCGGTGTTTCCCCAATACGATAAGAGGAACTCCATACTTGTAGATGACTTAAAGCGAAATTTTTATTGTAATAAACATAACGGATTACTGATTAAGCCATTTCGAATTCGTAGATTACACCAAGACGTAGAACTACTACTTCTTACACAGTACTTACGACAGTTATTTTTTTGTAATAATTTTGCTTTAGTCAATCATTACCGGTGGAAAAGGCAGGTACATTTGTAATGTGATTTGTAAAAACTTTAAATAAATTTTCTGTGTTTACTTTGCCCATTTCGAACTCGCGCATTCGAGTGAAATGTAGAACTACTACTCTTCATGTGATACTTACGACAGTTATTTATTTGTAATAATTTTACTTTAGTCAATCATCGCTCGCTGGTGGAAATGACAAGTGTAATGTAATTTGTAAAAACTTGAAAATAAATTTTCTGTGTTTACTTTTTTATTTATTAACAACTAGCTGGATACCCGGCTTTGCCCGGGGTCTCATTAAAAATAAAATACTTTGCCTTTGTCTAAAGTATTTTGATTTTGCAGGGTTGCTTTACCCGAGATTTTCTTCTTCAGTATTTCTTCCCGTTGTCGTTTGGTTGCTATAACTTGATTTATTTTTACGAAATGGAATCACTTATAATAGTGTAGGTACTGAATGTGAATATACCAACGTAAAATTACCATATATCAATTACAGATATTGGCAATTAGAATCTCGTTAATCCATTCTTGCGCATTCGCAATTTTTCACTTTTTTTTTTTTAAATTAAGCTTTTCGGTCCTGGTTTTTAGCGGAAAACCTCTTTAGGGTCCTAGAGAGTAACTGTGCAAAATTTGGTTAGGATCGGTCGAACGGTCTAGGAGTCTATAAGGAACATAAATACATACACACATACAAACCCACATACATCTATTTTTATATATATAGATGAGAAAGCATTTGACAACGTAAAGCATGATACTCTCATGGCGCTGCTTAGACAAAGAGGAATTGATAGTAAAGATTTACGAATTATCGAAGATTTATACTGGAAACAAACGGCGCATGTAAGAATAGGCAGTCACATGACCGATGACATCAAAATACTAAAGGGCGTGAGACAGGGTTGCATTCTGTCCCCATTGTTGTTCAACCTTTACTCCGAATGTATTTTCAGTGATACTTTAGACGACGTGGAGAGGGGGATTTAAATAAACGGGAAATAGATGAACAACATAAGATTTGCAGACGGCACGATCATCTTGTCCGACAACCCGTATGATCTTCAGCTCCTCTTGAATAGAGTCAATGAGAGCAGCAATGAATATGAACTCACTATGAACATAGATAAAACGAATGTAATGTATTGGATATGAGCCATCCCGGGATTTAAAGTATTTCCTTTTATGTTGGTAAAACAGTTTCATTTATAAATATTATATAAACAAAATAGTGAACGGTAATATATATATATGTATTTTAGATGAGAAAAAAAGGTAAAAAAAGATATTGTGGTAACGGGAAAAACAAGGAAAGAACACATCCAAAATTTGGAAAAGGTTTTTAATAAATTACGAGATGCTGGTTTCAGGCTAAAAAGGAAAAATGTTCGTTTTTCCAAAGCGAAATAAAATATTTGGGACACGTGATTAATAAAGAAGGTTTACGAAAAGATCCGACAAAACGAACGCCATCGCAAATTGCAAAATACCGACCAACTTAACAGAATTAAAATCTTTTTTAGGCATGATAAATTACTATTCGAGATTCATTAAAGATGTCACCGGGTTGCTAGAACCACTATATAGTTTGTTAAAAGAAGGAAAGAACAACAAAACTTTCAATGGAATAAGAGATGCCAAGCCGCTTTCGATAAAGCTAAAGAAATTATGGTTTCAGACAATGTGCTAACTCATTATGATCCAAAATTTCCCCTTGAAAGTTAGTTGCGATGCTAGCTCCTATGGAGTAGGAGGGGTACTATCACATACGTATGAAGATAAAACCGATCGACCGATATGTTACGTATCACGTACTCTGAACATTAGTGAAAAAAACTACTCCATGCTGGATAAAGAAGCCTTAGCCATATTCTTCACAGTAAAAAAATTTTCTCAATATCTAATGGGAAAAAATTTATTTTAACAACCGACCATAAACCCTTAATGTATTTGTTTGGAAGCAAAAAGGGAATTCCAGCAATGGCGGCAAGAAGGCTTCAAAGATGGGCAGTATTTTAAATAGTTTTGATTTCGAAGTAAAATATGTAAAAGGAGAAGATAATGCAAACGCTGATGGCTTATCAAGATTACCAGTAAATGAATGCGCAGGAATAACGGATTATTACAGCTATATGCATTTTATTCAAGATCATTGGGAATCTCTGATTTCAGCAAACGATATCAGAGAAGCCATAACAAAAGACGAAATATTATCAAAGGTGAAAATAGAAATAGAACAGGGTGGACAAACAATTTAATTAGAAAAGATCCAAGATTGGGACCGTATATAAATCGGCAGAATGAGCTAGCTTTAGAAAAAGATGTTATAATGTGGGGACATAAAGTGATAATACCACCCAAGTTTAGGAAAACACTTTTAGAAGAATTACACAGTACGCATAACGGTATCGTCAAGATGAAAAGCAAAGCCAGATCATATTTTTGGTGGTCTGGAATGGATGCAGATATTGAAAATAGGGCAAAATTATGCGAAGTATGTAATAGGCACAAACCAAACCCTCCGAAGGCGACAGTATTACGATTTCAAGAAGCCAGTGAAGTTTTGAAAGAATAACATAGATTTTTTGGACCAATCCAAAACAAAATGTATTTAGTAATAGTGGATTCTTTTAGCAAATGGCCGGAGGTTACCGAGATGCACCATACAACAACAACAAAGACAGTGGCGGCTTTAAGAAGAATTTTGCGAGATTTGGAATACCCCAACAAATTGTTTCGGATAATGGTCCACAGTTTATTGCAGAAGAATTTAAAACATTTTGCAAAGTAAATGGCATCAAACATAGCCTAAGTCCACCGTATCACCCTGCTTCAAACGGCGCGGCAGAAAACACGGTTAAATCAATCAAATTAGCGTTACAAAAAGCTTTAGAAGATCCTAAGAACAAGGGAATACCATCAAGTTGTATAATGGCTCGGTATCTTCTAGAATACCGATCTACAGAACACTGCACAACGAAGGTAACACCAGCATATAGAATGTTTGGTAGGGAAATAAGAACAAGATTTGATTGTTTACGACCGGAAATAACTAAAAGGAAGCAAGACCATCAAATCGTTAGAGAAGGAAGAGAGCAAACGTTTGAAATAGGAGAGGAGGTATATGTAAAGGACTACCGAGATAAGAACAAGTCATGCTGGACTAAAGCAAAATTGAAAAATATTAGGTGTTCGTACATATTTGTGTAAGATTCCAGGAAACATTGGATTATGGAAACGACACTTGAATCAAATATTCAGACCAAAATTGAAACAGGTTACGGATTCAGAAATACAAGAAGGAGAAATAATTCAACTTGAAACCAAAAGAAGACCAGACGATAGGGATATGGCAGCAGTACAGAAGATGAATACAACGGAATGAAAATACAGAAGAGTTACAGATGGGGAAGATGAGAATATGGAAGAGAGAAGAAGCAAGTATAGGCGCATCAGGCGGAGTAACGGATGAGGAAAGTAGATTAATAGGAAAGGTTCCTTTAGGAACTAGCATAGCTCAAGACCGCCCCAGAAGACAAATAAAAAGACCAATACGATATAGAACTACAGATGAGTAGAAACTCAAAAAGGGAAGAGTGTAATGTATTGGATATGAGCCATCCCGGGATTTAAAGTATTTCTTTTTATGTTGGTAAAACAGTTTCATTTATGAATATTATATAAACTTTGGATGAGAAAAAAAGGTGAAATAAAGTTAGTAAGGTAATATGTTTTAAACATAACACGAAGATCATGGTAATCAGCAAGGCTATAACGCAGAACATTCCAATATACATAAACAATAGCCAAATAGAGAGAGTAGCAAGTTTTCGATACCTCGGATGTCTGCTGAATGAAAATTGGGATCCGGATAAAAAAAACAACAACAGCAAATTGAAATGGCACTAGACGCTTTCCAGAAAATGAAAAAACTTATATACAGTCGCGATATATCACTGGCAACGCGTTGGCGTACAGTACGATGCTATGTACTGCCACTTTTGTTGTATGGGGTGGAAGGATGGACGCTGAAGGTGTCATCAACAAACTTGAGGCTTTTGAAATGCGGCTGTACCGCAGGATGTTGAGAATCTCATGAGTGAACAGGGTTTCGAACGAGAAGGAGCTCTACACACTAATCAAAACGAGAAAAGCAGCATACTTCGGTCACATATTCAAGGGCGAAAAATATGCCCTGCTGTAGTTAATAATGAAGGCAAAATCGGTGACGGTTTGAATTTCCTGATGGCGATTTTACTATTTTGAAGTGGATTATGAAAGATGAGACCAGCAGTGTAGCGTAAAGCATACACCGGCCGACTTTAAAGCGGTAGACCATGGTTCGATTCCTAGTCGAGTCGGTTACACTGCTGTGATCAAAGGTCCGATATCAATCTTTGGACTGTGGGGAAGGCAACGGGAAACCACCCCATTAAATATATTCCCTAGTAAAGTCAGCTTGGCTTCGGCTAAGCTGATCGCCTACGCACAATGAAGTGTATGGCACTTGAAGAAGATGAAAGATGAGGGTCCCAATAGCATATAAAAAAAATAAAATTTGCGGAATATTCACACAATTTTGAAAAAAACGGCTTTAAATTTAATTTGGAATGCAATTTTATCATTGACTCTTTTGAAATGTAACCCCGCCCTCAAAATTGAAATTGGATGTGGCGACAGTAAATATACCAGAATCTCGGTTTTTACAACGAATTATGATAGATAATGGTGTAATTAGCTAATAAAAAGCAAAATTACCGGCAAAATCGAAGGTAAGAGAGACCTGGGCCAAAAGCGTTTCTCATGGGTGAGAAACTTACGTCAATGGTTTAACATCCGTGAAGCCGAAAAACTAATACGCATGGCACAGAACAGAAGAGTTTGAATTGATGATCGCCAACCTCTGCTAAGAGAAAGCACCATAAGAAGAAGTAAGTAATCATCTATATAATAAGCTTGAAGTTACAGGCATATTTGTAAAGACGTCCCAGAACGTTTGAAAGTAGGTAGAACAAAGGCCAGAAGGGCAACTCTTTACCTATAACGCTGCTCCTTTTATTAACCTTTCTATTGTATTCAGATACATTGAGTGACAATGTAGTAATGTTTCTTTTGTACCTACGAATTAAATTTTGAAGCAAACATTATTACTATAAGATTTCTTGGAAACGGCCCAACCGATTTCTCCTTTTTTTTTGTATACAAGCTCTGTAAATATATTTTTTAGTAATTAACCGAAGGTTTTTTCTCGCCGATAAATATTTTCCATTTTATAAACAATTTGAGGCCAGAATTTGTACACAAAAATCGAAACTTTTTTTTTAAAAAGCCGCCATTTTTTTAAATTAATATTTTGCTTATTCCTTCAATTAAATACTAGATAATACCTTATAGTAACGAAATCTTTTTGGTTTTATTATTTTAGATGATCTGAATCGGAGATACCTTGCTCGCCGCAAGACATCTTTTTTAGAGTAGCTTTTAGAGATCGGCTATAGCAGCTTTAAAATCATTATTTTACATATGAAAAGTTACCACAAAATGTGCAATAAATGTATACCTAACTAAGGCTCATGCCTCGGCCGCGGTTTCTATTATCGTATTAACTTTTTTGACATTGAATTTTTGGTTTGCATTTGGTGGTTGCATTTAAAAAGATGTCTTCATGGTAACGGAATGTAATGTAGTATTGGAAAACACTTGTACGACTTTGATGAGGCGTGTTGCTAACTTTTGAATAATGCAATATTCGTTGTATCTCTCTGCTACCAAACGCAATGACAAATTTTCTCGACAACTCAGTGACATCTCGCGGAATTTAGTCAACTAATTGGCAATTGTCTATTTCCTTAAATTATTGCTACAAAAATTTTCATCATCATCATCTTCATGCTTTAGACATTTGTCTGTTGCGTCATCTTGATTTTCCATATTTTCTGGGTCGGCCTACATTTCTCTTGCCTCTGGGTTTGTATTTGTACATTTTCTGGGTATAAGTTCTATTCCATCCTTTCCAGATGTGCTCTCTAAGCATTTCGGTATTCTTTAATTTTGTCATTTAGACTAAATATCTTCAATTCGAATCTGGGTATCGATATTGTTTTGTAAAACTTAATTGCTGTGTCCTGGCTGCTTCTACTCTTGAACGTTCTTTTGATGGTTCCATTTATGTAATTGAAGTTCTCTATTTTAGTCTGTATATCTTTCTCTTCGTTTAGGGAAATTGTACATTCAAAATATTTGAAATTCTTTACTTGCTCAATCGACTGATCATTAAGTACGATTTTTTAAAATTTTCATAAATTTGTCTAAATTTTCATAGATTCCAAAAAGGCCATCACATTAAATAATAGTTGAAGAAAAACACGCATTGTGGTCAAAATGATGTAAACCATTCAGAGTGCTTTAACGTCCTTATTAAGAGACTAATATTTAATTTCAAAACGGCTGCGTACGCCTCTAACCAAATAGGAAAAAAGAGGAAAAATTATAAAATTTATTATGACATCTTTCCCATAACAAAATTCATTTTAAAATTTATTGCACTGTTTTCAAGTTTCGCTTCGTTGCGGCTAGGTTCGGTAAAATATTTTTTCCAAATTTTTGATAATTAAATTTTTTTGTTTTCGCAATTTCTTTTCTTTTAATGTAACTTCTAATGTATAAAATTGTCGTAAACTGTTATTATTTGAGATTTTCAATTAAAATTGAGTTTATTAGCAAGCTAACGTAATTAAAAAATTTATAATTTTTATTGAAATTGATCAAATTCTCAAATTTGTAATTTGCGATTACGCGAAAACTGTACCTTTTAGGAAAAATGTCCAGATAGCATTTTTGTACGTTTAATTTTTGTCTTGCTGACGATTCATTGAAATTAAAATTTTGTGCAAAATAACGGCGCGCAGAACGTTGGAAAAATCAATTATTTCGGAATCAGAATTGAACCTTCGGGAGCTTGTAACTGGAAAATTAAAGCAAGAAGGTACTTATTTTTTCTAAAATAAGTATTGGAATCTTCGTAAGGACCAAGTAGAAAAAAATAAATCAAAATTTTGAGCTAGGTTCTTCGTAATACACAAGAACTAATTAAAATATCTGAATTTACAATCCGTTTTGCTAAATGGATCACTCTATGTTTTCCTTCTATTTCTACTCTAACCTTTATATGATTTATTCCTCTTCGTCAACTTAGTTTAGGCCTTAAGGCCAGTTATTTCTAGCTTTTGTGATATGGACTGCCGGCTTTCTTTTAACTCTTTGGTAGTCTTCCAGGCAGTCGCTTTTCATAGACAACCTTCTTATCTCTGACTATTTGAGCAACCTTATTGTTGTCCATACGGTTGACGTGTTCATTTCATCTTCATCTTCTTTGTCTTATCCATCTTACTACGTCCAGTACCTGACATGTGTCTCGAATTACTTTGTTTCTTATCCTATTCTATAGAGTTTTTTCTGCTATTGTGCGTACGGTTTTCATTTCGGCTGTTTGCAGTAACCTCTTTCTTTTAGAGTTATCGGGACGTGTTTGTGCGGCATATGTCATTATCGGTCTTATACATGTCTTGTATATCCGCACTTTACTTTCGATGTTTAAAAAATTTGTTGTTCCATATTACTTCTTTTAGGCATCCCGATACAGCGCTTGTTTTTACGATGTGGTTACGCATCTCTGTGATTAGGTCTCCACAACTCGTGATTTCTACTCACAGATAGGCAAACGACATCACCTGTTCAATACCTTAACCAATCGACAACAAGCTTACATCTTTTTGGTTCCTTTGATATCGCTAGGTTTTTTGTTTTTTCTACCGATATTGTCATATTGTCATTAACTCCGCCAGAGGCAGTCTGTTGGGTAGTTTGAGTAGCTCAGCAGCTGTCGATGCCGGTCCCAAGCCCGGATAAAGGAGGAGGGTTGGACGTAAGGCTAAAAACCTCACTCCGTAAAAATGACATTGCAATCCTATCAATAATTTCTCGGATGTTGGACTGATCTCAGATAGACGACAATTGCGATGGAAAAAAAGGAGTAAGATTTGGAACGTGGAATGTGTTAAGTTTGTATAGACCTCGAGCAGTACAAGCCGCTATTAGAGAATTAAATAGATTGAAAATAGGTTTATGCGCTGTGCAAGAAGTAAGGTGGCTGAACCAGGGACACATAAAGATAGATGGATCAACAGTGTACAATAGTGGAAAGAACGAAAGGCACAAAAATGGAGTTGGATTTATCGTGAACAAATCGATAGAGAGAGCGATTATGGGTTTCATGCCAGTTGATGACAGGATATGTGTAATAAGAATCAGAGGTAAGCTCTTTAATATGACAGTGATTAATATATACACCCCTATAGGAAAAGCAGATGACACAGTAAAGGATGATTTTTATGAGCAATTAGAAACAGTTATGACTCAATTACCCGGGCATGATGAGAAGATCGTTATGGGACGCTTATAACGCAAAAATTGGCAAAGAAGCTATATACATGCCAACAATAGGATTGGAAAGTCTACACGAGGAATCTAACGACAATGGAAGAAGGTTGATTAACTAGGCAACCTCTAAAAATTTGGTAATAAGCAGCACAGTTTTCCCAATTAAAAGAATTAATAAGATGACGTGGAATTCTAGCGATGGCCGTACTAAAAATCAAATAAACCATGTAATGGTAGATGGTAGGCATAAAAGCTGTATTCTAGACGTAAGGAGTTTTATGCCCGTTTTCACTAACTGATTTCTAACGTTAGGAATTCCCTAACTTTGACATAAGAAACTTTTATGTCAAATTTGGTATTCACCAAGCGCTGAGAATTCCTTAAGGGGTTAAGAAATCGCTAACCTAAGGTAATTCTTAACACCTTACAGAATTTTTAGCGCTTGGTGAAAACCAAATTTGACATAAAGTTTCTTATGTCAAAGTTAGAATTCTAACGTTTTCATTAATCAGATCAACCCCCGAGGTAGCACGGTTTTCTTTCTTTCTACCGCTGTATGCCAGTATGTATTTATCATATCTGCTTGTTCCACATCCTTTTTCTTGGTTTCGGATAAGACACATGTGTCTAAATTATGGTGTTCCATCATCATCTCTTGGTCTCCTTTTTCGCGCGTTAGTCGTCAACCTTGAAAACCGTCCATTATCATCCGAACCTTGTTTGCATTTTCAGACGTACTGCCATGATATTAACACTAGCATTTGTTTAATTTTAGGTATAATAACAGTTAAACCTAACGACAGCGTAACGATAACTGAAGCAACCAAAGGAAAACCATTACGTATTGTGAAAATTACATGCATGCGGCAAGATTTAAAAGGAAGATGAATAAAAAAGAATAAGAGGAAATTATTTCATGCTAATTTGTTTTTAAGAGCTACTGAAACAATTTTGGAAGAAACGGCAGATCCAAATGAATTATTTGTTTTCGATTCACGTGTCGACTTTTCTCTAAGCGGATTTTTTAAGTCATGCAAACTACTTTTTAGACAGGCAACTATACAACCACGCAGTAACTATTACCTTTTTCCGTTAAAATTTAATTTAAGGAGAATCCGGATTTCAATGCCTAAATCTAAATTTAAGATCAACACATTTTAAAAACGTTATTTATATTTCTAGAAGCGATCTCTGTTGATAGAATTTTAAGCAAAACAGGTCAAATTTTCTTCACCAAAATGGTTTGTGTGACCTTGAATATTATTTATTCGTGACAATCAAATGTTAAAATCTATCATAAAACAGTGTTAACGAAGTTAAAAATTTTAAAGTTTAACTTGATTGAAATGAAATTTTTATGTTATGTACACCACGCCTATTTTATATTTAAAACCAGCAACGTTTTAGATTGTAGAAGTCTTGAATAGCATCATCACTACCTGTGGCAGAGTAACTATTATGATCCGAAGCAGACGTTTGATAAATGGTTAAAAGAGATATTCCAAAAACACTAATGATTTATAGGGCAGTGTATTAAGACACTTATTCCGCCGAAACGTCATGGGTCATGGGAAGACATGTTATGGTTGTCAACACGATCCTAATAACGTTATGGTCATGCTATTACATCAGAAATAAAGACTTCAATAAAGAAGAACAAATGCTTGAAAGGGTGTCTTGGACGGATTATTTATGGCAAAAGGTTTTTGTTATAAAATATCAAATTTATCGAAGTTTTGTTTTTAACCCTACGGTGGGCATAAACACTATGTGGCATGGTTCTGATATGGCTAATTAAGCAAAATCTTGTAGTTTAAATTAAAAACTACTTTTAATAAATTAATTTCACATTTGTTGTAATTTCTTTCTTCTTTATGTGATGTGTATGATCCTCAAATGTTGACCATCTACAAGCCTCGATAGAAACTAATTTTCCAAAATTATAAAATTACTCATCAAAAAATTAGTATTATTAAATTTAAATTATTTTAGCTTATGTAGGTACATATTATTTAAAGGTAATTTAATAATTTTAAATTTTGGTATGTACATACATAATATTATGCCGTGGTATCGCTTAAAATTCCTTTACGTTGAAAATTGTTATGAAGTATTCTTTATCGATATAACATTGTTGAGATTATATTATGTTAAATAAACAATAACTAATATTCATTCCATAGTATTTACAAATTGAATTTTTGCACACGTTACTAAATTATCAAGCATTAAAAAAGCAACGTCACAATTTTTATCTTCAACAAAATTTAATAAATTTCAAGTTTAGGTCTAAATTTTTTTACCGCTAAATCTTAGTTATTCAAAAATACGAAACATTTACAAAAATTTAGTTAAAAATATGAAAATATTTTTAAGATTAGATAAGATTTTAGAAGATCATTTCTAGGATTACATTCTTTTTTCGTTTCCAAAGGACTACGATGAGGAATAATTTTATTTATTACTTCTGAAGTTTTTCCTTTTTATCATTTTTGAAGATTTTTTCATAGAAGTCTTTCTCCTTCAATTGAATTAGGTATAAATTGACCTCCCAGAAATATTGAAACATTTAACCCAACCCAAATTCCTTTATTAAACACTTTAATTCTTGTAAGTTCAGGAATTACAATTACATGATCTCATCATAGATTAATAGAAAATAATTATAAGCAAGCAACAATTAGATTAGCTTTAACTATTATTTTAGGAATTTACTTTTCTATACTTCAAGCTTATGAATATTTTAATTCAAGATTTACTATAGCTGATTCAGTTTATGGATCAACATTCTTTATAGCTACAGGATTCCACGGAATACATGTTTTAATTGGAACAATTTTTTTAGCAACTTGTTTATTTCGTTTAATAAATATTCATTTTTCCAAAATTAATCACTTTGGATTTGAAGCTGCTGCATGATATTGACATTTTGTTGATGTAGTATGGTTATTCTTATATTTATCTATCTATTGATGAGGAAGATAAATTAATTTATATAGTATAAATAAATATTTTTAACTTCCAATTAAAAGATCTTTTTTAAAGTATAAATAATTACAACATTAAGATTTTTAATATATATTATTCTATTAATTATAATTATTTTAATTATTATCGTAAATTTATTTTCCAAAAAATTTAATAGATGAGAAAAATCTCTCCATTTGAATTGGTTTTGACCAAAATCATTTCTCGAACACCTTTTCTCTCAATTTTTTAATTGCTATAATTTTCGTAATTTTTGATATTGAAATTTCTTTAATTATTCCAATAGTAATTTTATTAAAAATTTCTAGATTAATTAACTTTAGACTCCTAATTATATTCTTTTTATTATTTAATTCTTGGTCTTGTTCATGAATGAAATCAAGGGCTCTATCATGAGCTAAATAACTTAAGGATAATAATTTAAGAAACAATATTTAATTTGCATTTAAAAAATATTGTAAAATTTATCTTAAATGAGAATCAATTAATTGAACCTAGTTTCGGCCTAGACCTAAGATGTTACCATCCTTATTTAATTGAAACCAAAAAGAGGTATATTACTGTTAATAATAAAAATGAGAATATTAAATATATAATTTTAAGAAAAACTTCTAACTTTCTTCTATTATATTAAATTAGTTTTTCTTATTAAAACAAATTTAGTTAAACGATAAGAGTATCTTACTGTTAAACCAATTGAAAAATAAAAAATAAAATATACAAATAAATTTAAGTAAGTTATTGATATAAATTCTAAAATTAAATCCTTAGAATAAAATCCTGCTAAAAAAGGTAAGCCACATAAAGAAAGATTATTGAAATTATATATATTATTAACCTTTGAAATTAATATTTGATTCAAATTTTTAAATTAAAGTTAAATGAACAATAAAACGAAACATTATTTGTGAGCTTTCAGCAATGGTTACTGCTGTCATCAGACATTTAATAATAATGAGAATATTAAATATAGAATTTTGATATCATGAGAATATTAAATATATAATTTTATTATTATTAAATGTCTGATGACACATAATTGCTAAATAAATAATGTTTCGTTTTATTGTTCATTTAACCTTATAATTTTAAAAAATTTGAATCAAATAAAGAAAGATTAGAAATATTAAGGAATAAGCAAGTTAAAGACATCTGGTTTCTTAAACTTCCTATAAAACAAATATTCTGGCAATAATATCCTGGCTTTATTTACATCTGTCGGCGTTTCCCGCATTCCAATCGCCATTTGCCTTTGTCTTGGGTATCTTCATCCTCTAGTTCTCTCTCTCTCTCTCTTACTTCCTCTGTTACGCCCTCTTGCCATGTGAGCTTTGGTCTGCCTCTTCTCCTCTTTTGCGTCGGTGTCCAATTCAGCATTCTTCTCGCCCATCTCTCTGTCTCCATTCTCTTCAGATGCCCATACAATATTAACGGTTTAACCTCTATGGTTTCTGTTATACATTTTTCCACTTTGGCCTGTCTCCTAATTTCCTCATTTTTCACTCTATCAAGTTTCGTCAATCCGCAACTTCTCCTCCAGTATCTCCAGTATCTCGACTGCTTTCAATCTTCACTTATTTTTTGGCATTACCCATACTTCAAGCCATAACCACAGCTTCCACTACCATCTTGTATTAAGCGCTTTACCTTTTGTTAACTCTTTATTCAGATTATTGGGTGTGGTCTTTTAATGCATATTTTTCTTGCGCTATTCTTGCTTTGATTTCATCTTTAGAGCTGTTTTTGTTTGTAATAACTGTACCCAAATTTCTATATTTCTTTATGCAATTCTCCCCTATCTACACTAATATCGCCCCTCTGCTCCCACCACCATCTACTCGTCTTGTTGATGTTTATTTGTAACTCCCAAAAGAAATTAAGTCACTTTTAGGATTAGCTAAATTTGATCGAAAATTCATTCAAAATTTTGCTAAAATGCAAAACCTTTCAAAAACATTGAAAATTTTGAAAACAAATATATATTATTGAAGTTAATTAATTTAAAATAGGAATTCATGGAATTAGAAAATTTTATAGGGTGAGTTAAGATTCCCGGAATCGAAAATACACTTTTCCTATAGAAATAGCTTTACCAAACGAAAGAACACAAAATACAAGCTTTTTAAGGTGATGATCAATCTTGTCGAAAATTTAAGGGTCACAATTAGAAAATTTTGAAAATTTTTAAAATTTTGCTATGAAAAATTGTACCAACATTGAAAATTAAAACAATAGTATTATTGAAGTTAATTAATTTAAAATAGGAATTCATGGAATTAGAAAATTTTTAGGGTGAGTTAAGATTCCCGGAATCGAAAATACACTTTTCCTATAGAAATAGCTTTACCAAACGAAAGAACACAAAATACAAGCTTTAAGGTGATGATCAATCTTGTCGAATTGAATGTCACAAGATTTAACATTAAATTTTCGAAGACACTTGCAAAATTGTGTACTCCTTACATACATTGTAAAAGAACGCAATTAATTAGAAGCTGAGGTATCTACTTTAAATTATTCTGCAAAGAAAATCCTTAAGAAAATCTGAAAGGTAATTTTGTTCTATTAGCACCACGGAAGTAACACAAATTCAGAACTTTTAAGGTGTCTCTTCAACAATTTAAACAATAAAAGAACAATTAATTGTCAACATGAAGGATTACTTTAATCGACAAAATTTAACATAATGCTAAACGTTGGTTCTAACCTGTGCCTTCAGAAGTTTCTTCTAGATTCTCGCTTCCAAAAATTTAAACCAAAATCACAAAATTACCTCAAACAGCGACATTTTTCGCACCTTGAAAATGAACTACTGTCGAACTTCCAAAACCATTATTTTGAGATAATCGCATTTTAAAGATTGCAACGGTTGTAGTAATTTTACCATTATGTATAATGTCACCTAATTTATTTTAAATAATAATTTGGTCGGTTCTAAACCTAAACAAGTAGTATTTTGAGAATGGAAATAAATTTTATGCTATAAATTAATTAAATAAAAGTTGAAGGTGGAACATACGACAGTTTTCCATTAAAAGATGAATGTACAACAGTATTACGTTGTTTATTATTTTCAAAAAGTCTTCAATAATGTTATCTAATCTAAAATAAATTTTCTTCTTCTTCCTCTTCATCTTGCAGATCAATTACAAAATTTTTTGTTTGCGATTGCTTACCAGTGCTTCATAAAACTGCGCATGGGACTTGGGTATGTGATTCTGGTTCAGCAACCACATCAAATCTTTCTTTTTTCAATAGATATTCCTGGATGGCTTGCATACATTGCATCTAATTTTGATGATGTACTAGAACTTTTTCTTCGCGGACTCTTAACTGTTATTAGGTGAATGTTAAAGAATTCTTCCTGCTTCCATGACGTTTTGTAAAATAATTGATTTGGTTGGCTTTTGACCAACCAAATTGAAACCACCTTGTTGTATGTACCATACAACAGTCTTCCTCACAGAAGCTGTGCATATTGTGAATTGTAAAACTGTTGTTCGCTAAATAGCACCTGAATGATAAAAGATGGAAGTTTCGACGTGGTACCATTGAAAAGAGCGTAAAAATACATAACAATCAATCAAAATCTGAAAATTGTCATTTTGGAAGTTACGACAGTGTTATTTTCAGGGTGCGATATATGAAATGTAAAACCAGGACATGTGACCTTTTTTTACCTCTCCGAATAACCAAAATAGTCTCATAAGTAAAATAAATTGGGTAGAGTTCGATTTACCGGACTCAATACACTTTTCTATAGAAATGGCTTTACCAAACGAAAGAACACAAAAATACAAGCTCTTTAAGGTGAGGATCAATCTTTCGAGTTGATAAGGTATTTAATTTTAGAAAATTGCTAATTTCCCTAAGAAATCATGCGAAGTGTATTATTGCGTAATGATTCGCAAAGTATTTTATGAATTTGTGTACCGATCACAGATTTTAAACTTTTCATTGAGCCATTAACGATGTATTTTAATAATTTTGGGTTCTAAAACCGGTCTGTAATTTACCGTCGCGTACATCCCTTTCAAGGGGTGCGGAGAGTACAGTTGAAAAGAGCGATAAAAACAAATTCAACTTTAAAGTGATAATTTTCAAATTGTTGAACCGATCACAAATTTTAATTCTTTTATTAGTAATTAACCATTATCTTTCATAATCATTCTGGTAAAAATCGAGATTCTGTAAATTTACGAGTGACCGCATTTAATTAATGGTTTGCGCGTTTTCAAGATTCAAAAGAACCAATGAAAATTAGTTTGAGCGCATTCAAGTTACATTTAAACGTTTTTTCAAATTTGTTCCGATAATTTATTTTTTATTAATTAGAAACACACGTTCATCTTTCATAAATCAAGCTTTCAATAGAAATTCGTAAAAATCCATCAATTTCGATATATTTATATGTCGTTCTCCTGATTGCTTATTCAAAAAGTTCAAAAGTAGTGAATTGTATAGTTTGACATGCATTTCAATATTCACATTTAAAGTGATTTTTCAAAATTTGTTGACCGATCCAAATTTATATTTTTTTCATTACTAATAAACACTATCATTTCAACGTAAGTGATCGAACTGTGAACCACGCCTTCTGTCACCTGAGGTGAATAATATTTTATTATTCACCTGAGGTTAATAATGAACATAAATGCGTTTTCCGGAAACTTCGGGCCATTTTGAAAGAAAATTTATGTGTAAAACGAATTAGCATAACCAAGAAATGCTATCAATAGTGTTTAAATAATTAAAGTCGGTCTATAAATAAGATTAATTTGATATTTAAAATGTTGATTAAATTGGAATTTTGTGACGTTTAGCAATTAGGCGAAATGAGAAAACGAATTATGACAGCTGAAACTGGAAACTTTATAAATCGATTATTAATAATTATTACAATCAATTATCGTTACAAATAGTACATTTTTTGACAAAATAGTTTTCGTCAACATCTATATACTTTGTATTCCACGTTCACTAGTTTTTATTCGATATTTAATGTAACCTTTATGTCAAAATTAATTAAACATTTTCAAGCAAGTGTCAACATCAAAACAAAAAACTATCATTTGTTTTATAATTTGAAATAAATAATTAAAACGATTTACTTTATTCATTAACAATTATTATTATAAGAATAAACAATCCTAGTAGTGGAAAAATTGTATATAAACCACGGTAGTGAAGCGTGTTATAACCCGCGCCTTAAATCCCGCGGTGCTACGCACCTTGGGATTTAATCTGGCGCTAGGGTTATAACACTATGTTCACTACCTTGGTGTATAATATACTATTATTAGCTCATTACACCATTATCTATCATAATTCGTCGTGAAAACCGAGATTCTGGTATATTTACTGTCGCCACAACCTCTTTCAATTTTGGGGCGAGGTTACACTTCAAAAGAGCTAGGTTAATTTTTGAGATAACAATTTAATAAAATAATTTTGTTGTTATTATTATTGTAAGTTGTTTATTACTGTAAATTACTTATAAATGTATGTATGTAAAATAGCTATAGCTAAATAAACCTATTATCTACCCTATAATATAAAAAGGTAAGGGTTTTATGCAACGGTAAAATGCAACGCGCAGATACAACGCGCAGATTTTATATCTACCCTATAATATAAAAAGGTAAGGGTTTTATGCAACGGTAAAATGCAACGCGCAGATACAACGCGCAGATTTTATATTATCTACCCTATAATATAAAAGGTAAGGGTTTTATGCAACGGTAAAATGCAACGCGCAGATACAACGCGCAGATTTTATATCTACCCTATAATATAAAAAGGTAAGGGTTTTATGCAACGGTAAATGCAACGCGCAGATACAACGCGCAGATTTTATATCTACCCTATAATATAAAAGGTAAGGGTTTTTATGCAACGGTAAAATGCAACGCGCAGATACAACGCGCAGATTTTATATTATGTATAATATATATAATATATAAAAACGCGTTTTTATAAAGGCATACAACGGAAGATAATATAAACCAGGTTTGCGGCAACTGATCATATTTATGTTAGAGGTAGCGGTATCATACCGATCTCTTAATCATTATGTAATCTTATGTCAACCGATTATCCGATGTATTATCCGATTACCCCGATGTATTATCCGATGAGCCGATATATTAAATGCATATATAAAAGAAATGGTATGAAGAGAAACGTACATTTGCACGAAAAGTAAATCTTCCCATACGCCAGAAAGACGTAATGCAAGCATGACACGTTAGAACCAATCAGGATAACCAAAACAAGATCTAACACTCAAGCGTTGCCGTTGGATCAACCTCACAAAAAACCGAAATTATACCAAAGACGATCCTGTACAAGACTTAATCACAGCACTTGACACCGGTGAACAACACTTCGCTTTTTTCTATATTGGTATTTTGCTTCTTTATTTTTTGTTTAATTAATAAAGAAATTTCAAAAGGTGGCATGGATGGCAACATCTGCGGTGAAAGTTGGTGATGTTTGCTGAATATGGTTGATTTATGATTCAACAAATGTCGTAAGGAAAGAAGTTTTATAACTGAAGGATTTTCATTTATATACAATTATTACAAGCGAGCAAAACGTGAGCGGCTCAAACGCAAATTGGCCCGCGAAGCGAAGTGGCCGCGTAGCGCAGGGCGGAGCCCCTAGTTATTAATAAGGTAACTACCCTCTACTAAACCTAAAATAATCCCTATGGTAAACTGCACGAACTTCGAGTGCAGTTTACTATAGATTATTTTGTTTTTTGTTCGGGGTGCAGTTTACCACTTTTTTTGGCTACCTGCAGTCGTTCGTGCAGTTTACCGTCACCCGTAAATACAATTTTCTCTATAGAAATGGCTATACCAAACGAAAGAACACAAAAGTACAAGCTTTCTAAGGTGAGGATCAATCATGTCGGAGTTGTAATAAAGCCACAATTTAGGACAAACAATGCAGTCGCTCCCTGAGATCTGCCGCGTCAACTTTCAAACTTTTCGAATTGGAGCCGCTTAAGGGATGTTTTTAATGAGTTTAGCATGTGTCAAAACCGCTCGAAGCGCCGTCAGCGCCCGGAACGGGCGCGAAGAGTAGGTTTTGACAGTGCAACCAAATCAGAAACGAATTCACACAAAAAGTGATTTTTTTTTGAAAA
Source organism: Lycocerus yunnanus (assembly GCA_036346125.1). Lineage (NCBI taxonomy): Eukaryota > Metazoa > Arthropoda > Insecta > Coleoptera > Cantharidae > Lycocerus > Lycocerus yunnanus. The sequence continues at coordinate 51,711 of JARFIX010000079.1, read as the reverse complement.
TTTGTTGTCCGATCGCAAATTTAATTCTTTTTATTAGCTAATTACACCGTTATCTATCATAATTTGTTGTAAAAACCGAGATTCTGGTATATTTACAGTCGCCACAACCTATTTTAATTTTGAGGGCGGGGTTACAGTTCAAAAGAGCTAGATTAATTTTTGAGATAACAATTTATTAAAAGTAATGAAACTACTGTATTAAACCAAAATAATCCCTATGGTAAACTGCACGAACTTCGAGTGCAGTTTACCATAGGGATTATTTTTTTTGTTCGGAGTGCAGTTTACCACTTTTTTTGTCGGCTACCTGCAGTCGTTTGTGCAGTTTACCGTCAAACACATTTTACATATTTCAATAATAATTTGTTGAACCAATAAATTTTAAATAATAAAGCTAAAAAGTATTTAACTAAAAGCATTTGAAATTCTTAAGTTCTTATCGTCAAATCAGGTAGAAATATTTGTGGATCCAACTTCATTGTTAAATTTACCATTGCTAGGTACTTATTAATTATTGCACATTCAAAGCGTATTTTTAGTTTTATTTTAAATTTTTTATAAAATTTTAACAATAATTCAGTGTAAATTAAAATAGCCTCATTGTAAAACAATTTACATTATTTATTAAAATAAAATTTTTAAAATTAATAGGTTAACTAAACAATAAAACTTAATTATTCGTTTATAAAATATTTTTATCGTTCACAAGAATTAGGCGTTTCAAGAAGCAATGTACAACGAATTCTGACGAAAGAAAATAAATAATAAATTAAAACCAAATCGGGTGCTTTATTGAGACACTCTTTATAAAAAAAATTATATTTTTAATTTTGCTCTAATTATATTAGAGTAAAAATTAAAAAAAATAGCCCTTGTTAGTACTAACAGATATTTTCTGTTGGTTCAAAATTAGCATGTTTTTTCCCCTTCCCCTCCAAAACTTATTGTTATTATATAGGTATTATATCTGTATTGTAAAGGGTCTACCAATCAGGGGTTTGTTTTAAATTTTAAAAGAAACACATATTTTGTATGAAAATTTTCTAATTCTCTACTGAAATATGTTGTAGGGGCTTGAACATTTATGAATGGAAAACAATATCCGGTAAATGTCCTCCACGACTACGTTTGCAGACGTCGATTCTTTTAACAAAATTTTCGAATACATTTTGCATAATTGCGAACTTATTTCTCGGATGACGGCTTCGATATTTGTTTTAGTTCTGAAATTGTTTGTGGATTATTCGCGTAAACATTATCTTTCACATAGCCCCACAAAAGAAGTCCAATGGCGTTAAATCACAGGATCTTGCTGGCCAGTTGACGTCACCTTTTCGCGAAATTAAACGCCCGTTAAATTTAGTTTTCAATAGTTGGATTGTTTCTCGCGCTGTATGGCACGTAGCTCCATCCTGTTGAAACCACAAGTCTTCCACACCCATATCATCCAAAATAGGCCATAAAAATTGGTTACCATATCCCTATAGCGAACTCCATTGACAGTAACGAAAGCACCAGCCTCATTTTCGAAAAAATAGGGACCAATGATGCCCCTACCCATAAACCACACCATACAGTGACACGAGATGGATGTAGTGGTTGTTCAACAACTTCTTTTGGATTTTCAGAAGCCCAAATTCGACAATTTTGCTTGTTAACATACCCGTTTAAGTGAAAATGTGCTTCGTCCGAAAAGATGATTTTTCTGAAAAACAAGCACCACGTTCAATGATCCAATCAGCAAATCTAAGACGTTGAGAATGATCTGCTGGCTTTAATTCTTGTACCAGTTGTATCTTATAAGGCTTTAGAGCTAAATCCTTCCGTAAAATTCGCCATGTGGTCATTGTGGACAGGCCTAATTGTTGAGAACGTCGTGAAACCGATAAATTTGGGTCCTCTGTGACACTTTCACGTACTGCAGCAATGGGGTTTTCGATTGAACGACATGGACAAGCACATATTTTGTTGTTTATTTACTGAACCGGTGGACTTTTGACTAAATTGCAATTGTAGTCTAAAACGATCGGTTTGCGAAAGTGTCTTCAATCGACCATTTTCATAATGGATTTAATTTTTTACACTTTTGAGCGAATTTCGGAAATTGTATTAAATGTTGACCTTTATTTACATATGATAAAAACTGAATAACAGAACTGCCACTTGACCATTTTCAACCAAATTTAAATTATATTTAACCAAAACGTATTTCGGCGTATGCAAGTAGATCTTAAAACAGTTTCACCCATTATCTATAAATGGATAAAATTTCTATGCTATAGAAACCATTACATACAAGCCCATATTTTTAAATAAAATTTTGTCCAAGTCCAAACCCTTGGGGGTACCTCACTTTAAAGCAATTTTTCAATTTATGATTTCAAGCGGCCATTGCACCGATATTTTGATTTTTGGGTTTAATGGATTAGAGCTTTTCTATAGAACATTTGAATATCTACAAATTATATTATAACCCCTTATCGCCTAGAATCAACAGATTTCCAGTTATGAATTAAATTAAGGAAAAATGTCAAAAATTCCGAGTTTTATTTTTTACTCTTCTTGCCAACCCGTATCTTTTAAACGAAACGTCTTAGAAAAACTAACGGCCCAAACCGGATAGGAAATTTAACGGGCTACAACGTTGGTTTAATAATTTTTTTTGGGAAACCAACCGTTTTCACATAAATTACGAAAATAATGAACAAGGTGTAGGTTAAAAAAACTAAATAAATTCACAAAATTTATTTTAATAAATTTTCAAAATGGCCTCCCTCATTTTCAGCACACATACGTGACATTGTTAAAAGAGACATTGTTTGAAAAGAGCGTTTAGGATAAGGAATTTGGAGCTTGGAACGATCATTTTGTAGTGGTTATTGGAAAAAATCGGTAATGAATAAAATTGGAAATAATTATAATTTTTATTTTCTACGATTGGGATGTTAATTAAAAATATAATTTCATTAAATTTGTAAAACTTTTAATTTCTAAAATGTTTTCAATAAGTAACACATTTTCTAGACTTGGTTCAAATGGCAATTTGATATTTAATAATTTTTGATTATGAACCAAAGTGGTTGCTGTTTCATTAAATTTTGAAATAGTGGTTTGCATTAACGTTATTTGGTCATTTACTATCGTTTTAATTTTGTTTTGATCCTGTTTTAAATTTTGAATTGCATTGTCATAACGTATAGCGTCTTTATGATCAAGGTTTTAAAATTTTTTTTTTACTGGGTTTAGAGGATTGATTTGTAAAATTTGATTGTTTATTAAATTGATTAAATGATCTGTTATTAAAAGTGAGTTGTGAAATTCTCTTTTGTATTGATTTTGTCCGTGTCTATTCTACTGAGGAGGAAGCATCTGAAATCCGATTTGGTTTCTTTAATTCTTTGACATGAATAATTTCTCTTTTATTAGTTTTGTTGTTAACTATTTCGGCTTTGTTATAGGGTAGTAGCGAAGTAATTGTATATGGTCCTAAAAATTTGTTATCTTTTTTTGTACGTATTCTACTATTTATTTTATAAACTTGTTTCCCGATTTTAAAATCATGTTGTTTGTTTCCGTCTGTGTTAATTTTACCGATGGTTTTAATTTTGTGTTGTTTATTTTGTTTTCTAAATTATCGTAAATTATTTGGGTTTTAATTTATGGTCATTTATATATTTGTGGTAAAAGTTTTGTTCAAAAATAAAAATTTGTATTGTCTCTTAAATTTGTATGTCAAAATAAATTCAAGGGATGTAATTTTAGTAAGACTATGTGCGTATATTATTGTAATCTGTGATTTCGTATATTGAAGATTCATCTTTTAATTTAATATTATGTTGAATTTGGTTTAAAAGGTTAAAAGAGTTTTATCACAATAAAATATGTATTCAATTATGTAATTGGCGAATTTATTGTCTTATTCTAAAATTTATTTTTTCAAAATTTAAAGATTCGTTTACTAAAAGGCTCGTTAAAATTTGAGGTTATACTATATTTTTGTCAGTTGAATTTATAAGTAATTGTAGCATTTGCAAAATTAATGTTTACTAGTTCAAAATCATTTGTGGAAATTATTATTTGGTTTGCAAAATTATTGGAATTTGGAAATATTTTAGGTGTTCGTTTAATATTAAATGTAATCTTTCAATTGCTCCTTTCGAATTTGTGATGGGATGGTGTAAAATAAATTTTGATGAATTTTAATATTTAAATTATCAATGTTAGGTTAATTCAGTATAATATTATTTTTTTAATTTATTTTTTTTGATTTGGTTATTGAAACTTATTAGCATAGGAAATTGTGCAGTTATTAGATATTAAAAAGTTTATTTTCGTTATGTTGAAAATTTGATAATTTTAAATCTGAATCTATAATTCGGTTGAATCTATTAATTACGGTTATAAAATCTATAATAAGATTAATTTAATATTTAATTTTGAAAATAAAATTATATTTGAAAAATTTAAGACGTGATATTAAATGATTGTATCAAGTTATGTAGTAGTTGTGATAATTTAATTGTAAACTGCATGGATAGACTACATACTATAAATAGTAAACTTCATGTCAGCTTATGTTTAAACTATAGAATATTCCAGAATCGTTTACCGTGAACTTTGCGTTAAAATTCTAAGATGTAAATTATTTGTTTAAAAAGGTTCGAAATTAATTTGGTTGTCCAAAGTTTTTTTAAAATACGTTTGTCAAAAAATTTTGATGTATTAATTTATATTTAGGGGGAATTTGAGTTTAGAATATTTTATATTTATTATTCGTATAAGTTTTCAAGTGTCCAAAAATTTGAAATTATTATTTGGGGGTGGTAACAAAATTGAGTACATATCGATAAAGCGGTTAGAAATTTTTTTTCGCTTTCGGTTATTAATTTTAAAAATTTGAGATAATTTAACTTTTAAAAAGTGAATATTATCAGAATATTTTCTTTTGTTATTGGTCGGGTTTCTGGTTTTGTTTCTTGAATAAAAATTTGAGAATTGTTTCTTTACGAAACAGTTTCGATTTAAGTTCATGAATAGTTTTTCTGACTTTAATGTATCATTTTCTATTGGTTTAATTTCCGAAAATTTGGTTTTTAATGCCATCAATTTATTACCATTTTCTTTAATTAAAATTTCTATCAATTTTTTGGAATTATTCAATCTCAATTGTAAATTTCTAGTTTTAGTTTTTATGTTATGTTGAAGCTGATTAATTGGTTTTTGAATATTGAAATTTTGATTTAAATTTGAGTTAAAAGGTTGATTCTAATTTATGATCATTATCATTTGATTTGAATTTTTCTTTGTTTGCGGCAATTGCATTTTGTACTAAAATTGATTTTTTTTGACGTTTGACTTGATTTAAATTAAGGTTTACTAATTTTGTTGATTCTATAATATTATGATAGTGCAAATTTATCTTTGGCTTGATTTCTGAATTTTTTGATTTTAATAAAATTAATTCTTTAATACTATCAGCTATAATTCCGGTAGGTTGTTTTCTTTGTTTTATTGTATTTAAACAAATTTTTACGTTATCTGAGTATGTTCGGGAGTTATCCGAAAATTTTCGTTTGATAGTTCATTTAAATTTTCAATATCGTCTGTTCCAAAATTATTAATTTCATTAAAATTTTGAGTTGGTTCAAAATTTTCATTGATAGGATTTTTGTTTTCATAAAAAGTTTCATAAAAAGGATATTGTACGTTTTGCATTTCGCAATTTTCTTCTTCGAAATTATGTAGTTAGTTTCGATTAGAAATTTGGTCAGTAAATTTGGAAAAATTCGTTCTTTGGAGTCAACGTCCATTAGGGTGGGTTTAAAGTATTGATTTGTTCTCATTGAATTTTGGTTTCGAAAGTTTGACATAAAATTTGAATTCGGTCTAAAATTTTGAAAATTTTGTCTAGGTTGAAAATTTTGTCTAGGTTGAAAATTTGAATTTTGGAAATTTTGATTTGGTTGAGAGTTATTAGGCGTGAAATTTTGAAAGTTATAATTTGGTCTTTGAAAATTTGAATTTGGTTAATTATTTGAGGTTTGGAGTTTGATCTAAAATTTTGAAAGTTTTGGTTAAATTTTTCAGTAGTTGGTTTGAAATATGTTAGTAAAATTTGCAAATTGATTTATTTTGACTTTAAAGTTGAGATTGGACAAAGTGTTTCTTTGTTGGGTGTAATATAAAAATTTTCCTCTTCTATTACAAAGTTCATTGCTTTCTCAAGCGTGTCTGGATTCTTAATCTTACATTGTTTTGAACTTGACCTGATAAGCCTCTGATAAACGTTTTAAAGCTAAATCATCATAATTTTTAATTTGTAGACGTTTTCGTCTGAATTTAGTTACTGAATTTATTTTCGTTAAAATTAGACATCTTGCGTCTTGACAACGCGTTCCAAAATTATGAGAGCTTTCATTTTTATTTGGTTTTAATAAAATTAAACCCTTTGCACCAAGCAATCTATATCGCGTTGGTCGCAAAATTTAAATTTAATGCACCCTTTAATGTATCCCATGTATTTACTTCTGGTCGGTTCCCAATTAATGCTAATGCACGACCAGTTAATTTTCCTAATATTGCTCTAAATAAAAATTGGTTTATTGGGTCGTTTGCATTTATTCTGTTAGCAATTTTCCATTGAATTGTGGTATCGTATCAAGATAGAGTTTAATAAATTGATAATTATTAGATGATGTTTGGGAAGTGGCAATGCCGATGCATTTGACACTTGAGGTGGTAAACTCATTTTTTAATTGTTTGGTGATAAAGTAAATTAAACTAAAAATTGCTTTAAAATTACGTCATTAAAATTATGTTGTTTAAATTATAATTGTTTTCTTAGGATTAAAATTAGGATTGTTTTTTATAATTAGGATAAATGGTTAAATTTTCACTTACGCTATTATCAACGTTTTCATTTGTTCCTTAATGCTAATGTCTTTCTTGGAATGTTGTAGAGATTTTTGTCCACTTTCAAATCCTCGATTGACGTTTTCTTAAAATTATGATCCTCGTGGAATGTTAGCAGCGATTTTTGTCCACCTTCAAATCCTTGATTCACGTTTTCTTAAAATTATGATCCTCGTGGATTGTTAGCAGCGATTTTGTCCACCTTCAAATCCTCGATTCACGTTCTTAAACTAAATTTGTTCCTCGATGTTTGAGACGATAGCGAATTTTGTCCACGTTGCAAATGATGACTTCCCAAAATAAACGATTTTTGTTTTAAATTTCAGGAAATTCGATCCGCACGACTGCGCCAGTGATATTTTGGACGTCTTCAAATAACTTTTTAAAACTATCCAAAATTTATTTATTATTTTTGTTACAACACCAAAACAAATGCCTAAACTAACAGCATAACGCCCTTAAACTAATGTGAGTGACTAACTGATTAACTGTAGAATGGCTACTTTATATAATGCAAAGGATGACGAATGTGCATTTCTATATTTGCAGAGTTCTGAAATGCAGAATTGCAGTTCGCATCGCTTCTTATATCATTTAAATGGAAAAGTACTTATCGCTTTTTCCGTTATAATTACAATATATAACTCTTCCGTGTAATTTATTTAAATAAAAGGTTTTTCAAAAATCTTGTACTTTTTGTTTAAATTATTATTAAAATGTTATGGGTTTGTATTACCTACTATTAATCAAAAAAGATTATATTTGTCAACTAAATATAAAAATTTTGATCAAAAAAGTGCGAGGCTATTCCAATTACTTCCACTGAATATTTTTATTCGATACAATTTAGTAAAATTTGCTGTGCTTAGCATCAGTCTGTATTTCGCGCGTAAAATAAAAAATGAGTAAATCACCGTACGTAAAAAACCATAATACGTACTATGTACTAAACATAAAATTATTATATAGATACGGTTTTGACTTACAATGTTGTCCGATGTTCACTGTCAGCGCCCGTTACGTTTTCAAAATGTGTGACGAACACAAACGACACATATATTAGTTAACATTATTTTTGGAAAAATAGGTAATATTTTTAACATGTGAAGTCTCTAAAATACCGATGAAGTACCTACGCGAAATACGATGAAGTATCGGCGATAGTGAAGTACCGTGAATTACTGCTAAGTATATGAAGTACGATGAAATATGGTGAATTATGATGAAGTACGTGAAGTATGAAGTTATCACGATTTCCTCCAGCCAGCGGTTGACCCTCGGATTACCCAAAACAGCAGTCGATCATAGGAACAATTATGTAATGGTGAATTAAACTTTCTTTTAAGTTGGCATTATGTATACTATAGTTCAAAATAATCAGCAGACTATATGACAACCTAAATATAAAGTCTAACTTACGTGGAACTTAACTGACTATGTAAAAAATTGTATTAAATCTTTTCTAGGTAATCTATATATACAACATTATAGATTAAAATAATACGAAGAATATATAGTAACATTATAAAAATCGGTCTTAGAATGTTGTATCTAAATAAATAATTACGTGAAAATTTGACTCTATTCTAAGTTATCATTATGTTGAAGTATAGTTTAAACATAATATAGCAAAACATATGAAAACTCAAAAAAGTCCACCTGACGTTAATTAATTTCGGATAAGGGTAAAGTCCTTTTGTGTAGTTATTATGTCACACTATACCACACCAAATATAATATTAGAGACATATGACTACCTAAATGAAATTTAGTCGACGACCATAACATTGATTGGTTACATCTACTTGTGAAATAGTTATTTAATGGCGAAATAAACTCTCCTTCTAGGTGGCCATTATATACATCATAGTTTAAATACAATAAGATGTATATATGGCTACCAAAAAGAAGAGTCGACGATAGGAATGTTGTATCTGCTTCTGAAATAATAAATTATTGTCGAATTTAACTCTTTTTCTAAGTTGTCATTATGTACACCATAGTTTAAACATAATATTGTAAACATATGACAACTGAAAAACAGTCTACACGACGTTAATTGAACTTATTAACTAAATAATTAACGTAAAAACAAGTGAAACTTACCTGGACTTGTGAAATAATTTCGTAATGATGAATGAAACTTTTTTTCTATGTGATCATTATATACATCACAGTTTAAAAATAAAATGATGTTTATATGGCTACATAAAAAAAGTCGATCTTGCGAATGTTGTATCTAGTTGTCAAATAAATAATTATTGTCGTATTTGACTCTTTTTGTAAGTTATCATTACGTCGAGTATAGTTTAAACATAATATACCAGAACATAATGAAAACTCAAAAAAAAGCCCACCTGTCGGTAATTAATTGACGGATAAGTAAACTCTTTTTTGTGTAGTTATTCTGCGTTACATAATATACTTAATAATGATAGACATAAGACTACCCAAAGGAAAAGTCAAGCATATGATTGTTACATCTAATTGTGAAATAGTTATTTAATGGTAAATTCAACTCCCCATCTAGGTTACCATTATGTACGCTATAGTTTAGAAATAATATAGCATTCATATGATAACTAAAACAGGAAGTCAAACTTATGTGGACTTGTGACATAGTTATCTAATCTTTAAAAATAACATAGCATACCTACATCTATATATTATTGTGGTTTTTTCGTGAAAGGGCCCCCCTTCAGAAATTCTGTTGCAACACCATAAAAAAATTTAACCCAGTTGTCTAGGATTAATCAACGGAGAGCTATGAGACTTACCCAGTAGTGAGTTCTAAGGTTCGCAGCTCTGAAAATGAATAAATGTTCGGCGACCACAGCGCAATTAAAACTCGAATATTGAAACGTGATTTCAAAAATTTGCTTTATTGCCAAACCGATTTTGGGACAAAATTCCAAATATGCCAGGTGGTGTAATTGTGTTTTGCTTGGTAATTGAAATTTAAATTTAAAATTGGAAATCATTTGCTGAAATTTAAACCACCAAACAATTCTGTGTCTTGTGTAAATCTTTACAATGGTAATAATTTTTAAAGTAATTATTCAAAAATGTTTTAACACAAATAAAAATTTTATTAAACTAGCGCACAAATGTTCAACGACTGACCTTATTAACACTCCAGGTGTTGGCCTAATGCTGGCGCTTCAATTATCCAATTCACATCCAAAACTCGTTGACTCGTACAAGTAAAACTTTGATAATTCCAAAATAGCTCCTCTTTTCGACTCCAATACAAACTTATTGACTCGCTGCACAAATCAAACTTGAATAACTCCAAAATGGCTCCTCTATAAAAATTTTTCATTTGCTATCTTTGCAGATTCGATAAATCCAACCAAAAACTTTGATCAACTCGCAAAATAAAACAGACGACCCCGTCTTCAGAAAGCACTATCACAAACTCAAAAATTTACCGCTTTCACGGCAACGCAAATCAAAAATCTCAAAATTCACGTCCTCCAACTGACGTGCATTCGGTCTCGAGTTCTCAGACCAACTCTCCTTCCTTTTCTTTCTTTTTCAAATTGCCAACATTCAAAAACATTCTTTTCGTTTCCAAATTTTAAATTTTATCCTGCCATAAACAAGCGGCGCACAAATCACACTAATGTCAAATAATCACACTGTCAAATTCATCAAAACAAATCATGATTTTGTGTAAAAGGTGTTGAAAGTAACAATTTTTGGCATTCTTGTTGGCAAAATAAAGCAAATTAATTTTGTTGATCTTCAAATTGATCAACAAATCGAAATTCTTAAAAAAAAACATTTATTCTTTCTCGCAGTGGCGAGAAACCCAACACTACTGGTAAGAAACTAGTAAAAAAACCATTTTATAGTATTTCTGAAGTCTAATTTCAGAAATATCACCACAATATATATAAATAGATGTGTGTGTGTGTGTGTGTATGTATGTTTCTTATAGACTCCTAGACCGTTCGACTGATCCCAACCAAATTTTGCACTAAAAAGGTTTTCCGCTAAAAACCGGGACCGAAAAGCTTAATTAAAAAAAAAAAAAGTGAAAAATTGCGGACGCGCACGAATGGATTAACGAGATTCCCATAGCCAATACCTGTTATTGATATATGGTAATTTTACGTTGGTATATTCACATTTAGTACCTACACTATTATAAGTGATTTGAAATACTGGAAAAGAAAAGCTCGGGTAAAGCAACCCTGCAAAATCAAAATACTTCAGACAAAGGCAAAGTATTTTATTTTTAATGAGATCCCGGCGAAGTCGAGTATCCAGCTAGTATTACAATAAAAAAAAATCGGATGTAGCCATGCCTATGACTTTATCATACTTCTATTAAATATTAATAATAATTTTTATTAATAAAAAGCAAAAAAATAATTTCCATTAACAAATTTGATCCAAAATCTAATCAGGCCTAAGTCTCAATACAAAGATACAAAATACGAAATTTAATTTTAAAATTCTTAGTAGTTCTTGAAATATTTTGAAAATACTAATATTAACTAAATAGATTTAAAAAAATTGTTTCCATAAACCCATTTTAACCAAAATCGAACTAGCTCTAACTCCTACTTTGAAGATGCGAAATCTCAAATTTTTAAAAAAAATTCTTATTAGATTTTAAAATATTAAATAAGAACTAATATTAAATAATAAAATTTTAATAAATAGAAAAGCAATAGTTTTCAAAAACTAATTTTAACTAAAATTTAATCAGTATTAAACCTCGGTATAAGTTTGCAAAATTCTGAATTTTATTTTAAAATTCTTATTAGTTTTTGAAATAATAATTAAAAACTAATATTAAATAATAAGATTTAAATAAATTAAAAAATATAGTTTCCATGAACCAATTTTAACCAAAATTTATTAAGCTCTAATTAATATCATACAAATACAAAATCTCAAATTTGGTTTTGAAACTCTTATTAGTTTTTAAAATATTAAATAATAACTAATATTAAATAATAAAGTTTAAAAAAATATAAAAATAATAATTTACATAAACTAATTTTAACTAAAATTTAATCAAAGCTAAATCTCGGTTTTAGTTTGCGAAATACTAAATTTTGTTTTGAAATTCTTATTAGTTTTCGAAATATTAATTAAAAACTAATATTAAATAATAAAATTTAGAAAAATAAAAAATAATGATTTCCATGAACCAATTTTAACCAAAATCTAATCAGCTCTAAGTCTCAATATAAAAATACAAAATTCAAAATTTTGTTTGAAAACACACACACACACAGACATTTTTTGGAAATGGTCTTATTTTCCTCAGGGGACCTCAAAAAGTGTAAATCCATCAAAATCTAAATTTTTTTTCTGCACAAAAACAATACTTTCTCATATTACATATGATAAAGTAATAATATGATGAACATAAATGGCTACAAAAGAAAAAGTCAACTTGAGGAATGTTGTATCTAGTTGACAAATAAATAATTATTGTCGTATTTAACTTTCTTTTTTAGTTGTCATTATGTTCTCCATAGTTTAAATATAATATGGGAAATAATCACAACTTAAAAAAAAAGCTCATCTAACGTTATTTTGAACTTAAGAACTAATAAATTAACAAATATTTCTACTCTCATTTTATACATTATGTATTGTAATGTTGTGTAATCCTTTTTTTTTATAATAATATTTTAAAGATAAAATTGTTGCTTCGTTTGTACTTACTTTGTAGAGATGTTGCTGGATTCTTGATTATAAATTTAATTTTTATTTTTGAACCGGTTGTTTAGAAAATTCAAATAAAGTGCTACACAAATCCTGACCTTTCTTAATAAATTTTTCTATTGGATGAAGTTGCATACAACTAGTGTAAGTTGGTAGCCATATACCCACTTTGCAAAGAAATCTTTTCTAGGTGACGCATCTAGCATTTAAACTAACAGTGTGTAGTTGTTGTATAAAGTAATAGTGGTTAAAACTAAATTATCAAGTGCTTAAATGAATTAAAATTACTTAAAATTAATTATATCTAATATGGTGCAAAACATTATTGTTCAAATATCGTAGTACAGTGGCCTCTCGCTTAAGTACGCAAAAATGTGGTACGCATCCCGGTTAAGTACGCATGATAAATGGCAAAAACTTGTATCAATATTTATTATGCAAAAATTAAAGAAAACTGAACACAATTATTTTATAAAATGGAAAACAGTTAAGATAACAATTAACTATTAAACAAAGAGAAAAAACAAAACATTTTTATTATTTATTTACAAACATATCGTCAAGTGTCAACTGCACATTGTTTTTATTGTTTGATTTTTGAAATTGATGCTATTTTAATAATTTTTTTGAAAGTTTTCAAAAGAGCATAGAAGATCGTTGTAATCAGCTCCTGCTGCATTTTTAACAACTGGGCATAAAAGCTGATTTTCTATATTTATTGCCATTTCACACAAGTTGTCAAACCCTTCAAACTTGACTAGACATTCGTTGTTTTCCAGATCGGAATCGTCAGATAAGTGGCTTTCATCCGGTACTTCTTTCACATCTTCCAAAACATCGTCCACATCTTTGAGAATTTCCTGAACATATTCTTCAGTGTTTTCCTCGTCAATTCTTTCGAAGTTTATAGCATCGTTGACGTCAATTTCAATGCTTACTTTTGCAAACACTGAAATGATTTCATTGATCCATTCGTTCTCAGAATTCTCAACAGGAACGGGTGTAAGGGTCATTATCTCGGTTTTGGCAAAAGAGTTTGCGATTGTCTCTGCTGAGATGGCGTCCCATGCCTCCTTAACAAAATTGGCAGCATCTAATAAATGTGCTGCATTTCCATATGCAACACCAGCTGCACCCCTTGAAAGCTGTTTTCCTTGAACTGCTTTGATGCTTTTTAAACCATCATCCATTTCATAATAATTAAGGACTTCTTTGAGATACAAATATTTATATCGCTTTTTCAGGGCTGCAATAATTCCCATATCACATGGCTGTTTCCAGCTTGTGCAATTAGGTGGGAAAAATGCAACCTCCACATTATCTCGTTTAAATGCCTCAAAATGTTCTGGTGCATTGTCCATAAGCAAAAGAACTGGCCTTCCTGTTTTCTTTTTGATTTCGGGATAAAAAACTTCATTAAACCACTTCCAACAGGTTGCCACATCCATCCAAGCTCTTGATTGATTAAAATATTTAACCGGCCATTCTCGATTTTTGATGCATGCTGGACGTTTTGGTTTCCCAATAATTGTGTAAGGGATTTTGTGAGTGCCTGTTGCATTAGCACATACCTTCAAAGAAATTCTATCTTTTGTTTTCTTTTTTCCACGAGTCGTGTTAACGTTTTCGTTTGGTAAAAGCAGAGAATACCGTGGTAGAAGTCGAAAAAAACAGTCCAGTTTCATCCATATTGTAGACATTTTCCGGTTCATATTTAGAAATCTTTTCGTACAATTCTGACAAAGCTTGTAGCAGTTCAGGATTTTCTTTATCAACTTCTGCACCTTCTCCGTGTAACATCATTGATTGTATCCCTTTTCTTTGACGAAATTTTTTCAACCACTGCCAAGATGCCTTGAATGATTCAATGGACATATCAGCTGCAATAGATTTGGCTTTTGCAATTACCAATATGGGTGGAACTGGAAGCGGAACTCTTCGCATCCCTTCTATCCATAGAAACAACTTGTCTTCAAGTTCTGGGTGATGACCGACTGAAGAGCGAAATGTTTTTTTTTTAGTATTTTCAGACATCAGAGCTGAACGGCTTTGTATATTATCTTTGTTTAGCCAAATTTTCTGATAGCACCTTCAGTAACACCATAATTTCTTGCCAGAGATCGTTTGCTTTGAGGTTTTTCCATACTGAGCTTAAAAATAATTTCATTTCGTTCTGCTTCATTTAGACGTTTCATCTAAAAAAAATGATGGTCCAAATAAATAAAGATAAAAAATATTTATAATAATGACATGTGTAAACTTACGTTGAGATGATTCACTTGTGTTAACGATGATAATTATGTGCAGACAAGAAGTAACTAGTGGTAGCCGTAAGCCGCAATATTTATACCTTATTGCATCATATTTACCATATTGCACCATATTTTTTAATGTAAGTGGGAGAGGTGCAGAAAAGAAAGGGGGCGAGCCTTAAAATACGTAAGTACGCACCTCCCGGTTAAGTACGCACAATACCCTTTGATTCAATATGCGTACTTAACCGGGAGGTTACTGTACTAACTTTTTTATTATCGATGAATCAGCTGTGCATATGTAGGTCATCAACTCCTCTTCGAGTTCAGCAGTTCCAAAACATAACCACGTTCCAATTTTTCGTTAATATATCGACGCACTGGTAAGTACGAAAAATTCTATTTGTTTACTTTATTTCCAAGATACTTTCTTCAATTCACTTTAAACTGCTTTACTTTTTCTTAAAGTTACTTCAATTTGTACACTGCGTGTCGAAAAATTATTTTTATTTAGTTAACTTTCATTTTATTTTATTTTTCAGGAGCAAAATTGTACATGTTCACCTGACGAGTGATAATGCTCAACTAAATGCATTTTTCGCATCGAGAGGTACATAAAAATCGGAAAATTTCAATTGTTTATAGCGGATTTCCCAAAAATGCTCGCACGTGATTGGTTGGGGAATTTTATCAATCGGATTTCCATGAAACTTTCACCAAAATTAAAGACTTCAAAGCCGTTTCCCACAAAATTATTAGAAAAATTCTAGCTGCAGCGGTTGCTCCATAATCGAACGTCAAAGTATGGATTCTTTCGTTGAACCCCATGTTAATTTTCCGACTCCTTATCCATTTTAATCACTTGCATAACACTCTGCCTTTAATTCCTCTTCCTTCAACACTAATTTTACTCACATCCTTAGACTAATAACATCTTAATCACTAAATTTACAATTTTGACATATTTTTAGGTTAAAATTTCACATTTCTTAATGGTGAAGATTCAAATCACAAGCTACCATCCCCACTTGGATTGCAAATCGCTCTACAAATTATTACGCTACTTTTGGTATACATCTTGATCCAATTACAATTTTTTTTATTACTGAAATCTTTTTTTTTTAGGTTTCCCGAAGGATGAAAATTTACTTTGCTATTATTGGCATTATTTTAATCTTTTTGAATTTGGATTTATGTGCAAAGGTGACAAGAAATGTGCACGCTAATATTTATTATGAAAAATATTTCCAATTTTTATTCGTGACACCCGTAGCAGTGAATTTAACTTCTTGAACGCTAACTGCTTCCGACAACTTATTAAATGACGTTTGGTACTTTAAGTGGCTCTAATGGTATTCCATGAACCTTTTACAACTGCTAAATGACAAATATTATCAATCCGTTACATAAGATTTCCATCCGAAGATACAATTTTATCTACCAAGGTTATTGATTTCCACCCGAAGATGCAATTTTCTCTACCAAGGTTATTTATTCTAGTTTTTAAGTTGATAACATGACAGTATATCATATCAAAATAATATGATTATTAATTATTATATTATTAAAATAATATGATAGACCTAAGACCACCGAAAAGAAAAGTCGATTTTATGATTTACATAATGTACATCCAGATGTGGAATAGTTATTTAATGGCGGATTAAACCCTCCTTATGACCATTATGAACACCATAGCTTAAAAATAATATATTTAATTCAAATTTTTAAAATTAATAGGTTAAATAAACAATAAAACGAAATAATTTTACTAAAAATAATTTAGTAGACATAATGACAAACAAACAGAAGCTCGAACTCATGTCGACCAGTGAAATTATTAAATAATGGCGAATGAAACTCTTCTTTTAAGTTGTCATTACAGTGTATGTATACCATGGTTTAAAAATAATATAGCTTACATAATATGGCAACCAAAAACCAAGTAGAACTTAGAAGGACTTGTGAAATAATTACGTAATGGCGAATTAAACTTTCTTTCTATGTGACCATTATATACATCTTAGTTTAAAAATAATATGAAGAATATATGGTTACATTAAAAAAAATCTGCCTTAGGAATGTTGTATCTAAATAAATAATTACTGTTGCATTTGACTCTTTTTCTAAGTTATCATTATGTTGAGTATAGTTTAAACATAATATAGCAAAACATAATGAAAACTCAAAAAAAAGCCCACCTGTCGTTAATTAATTGACGGATAAGTCAACTCTTTTTCGTGTAGTTATTGTGCGTTACATAATATACTTAATAATGATAGACATATGACTACCCAAAGGAATAGTCGACGACTATTCCTTATATACCAAAGCTTAAAAATAATAATTCAGACATGTCACAAACAAAACAGAAGCGCGAGCTTATGTGAACCAGTGAAATAATTAAGTAATAGCAAATTAAACTCTCCTTCTAGGTGGTCATTATATACATCATAGTTTATTAAACTACTATGTATGTATGTACATATGACTACTAAAAAGAAGAGTCGACGATAGGAATGTGGGCATCCACTTCTAAAATAATGAATTGTTGCTGAATTTAACTTTCTTTCTAAGTTGTCATGATGTACACCATAGTTTAAACATAATACGGTAAACATATGACAACTGAAAAAAAAAGTCCACATGACGTTACTTGAACTTATTAATTAATAATTAACGTAAAATGCAACTTTTTTTTTAAGCAGTCATTATGCATATCATATAATAATAATAATACAGAAAATAAATGAAAATGTCCTTTACGCCCGCTTTAAATACTTGGGCCTTAAACTACCAAAAAAAATTGACCTTATGAATGTTATTTCTATTTGTTAAATATTAATTTAATTAATGGCGAATCAAACTTTTTTTAGATTATCATTATGCATACCATAGTTTAAAAATAATATAGCATACATATGACAATCTAAAAAAAAAGTGGAATTTACATGGACTTGTGAAATAATTATGTAATGGTGAATTAAACTTTCTTTCTCTGTGACCATTATATTCATCATAGTTGAAAAATACCCTATGGACATATGGCTACAAAAAAAGTCGGCCTTACGAATGTTGTATGTAGTTGTCAAATAAATAGGCAATTATTGTAGTATTTCTAAACACATAAAGTTGAATCCGTCACTCACTCACTCATCATAATTTACAGGGCATATGTAGGGGGGTCGTGGAGAGCTGAAATTTGAAGGGTAGATGGGATTCGACGGGGATTGAACGAGAAAATTGTCGGATTTTGGCTGGGGGGCACGGGAGGGGTCAAAACCGAACCCGGGGTGAGACCGAATCGAATCGCGTTTGCACCCTCACCGAGAGCACAATCCCGTGCATAATTTTGTGCTCTACAATTTTTTTGATTAAACGCGCCGATTTTGCACAATTGCGATATACATTTTAAAACGTCAAACGTCAGATTATATTTTATCGAATTAATTTGACAGTCGATATTAAAATTTCGTTTTGTATGAGAGCGAGAGAGACAGAACGATTTTATTTAACGTTAAGGTTTATCGATTATTTTCGATTGTTTTTTTAAATTAAACTTACACTTTTCTAAAATTATATTTGAATTAGAAAATAGTGCATATTTTTTGACGACAGAAATTGTTGACTTTTTTTTTCAAACCTGTGAAGCCATGTCAAGTCTCGTGTTATAGAAAGTAAGTTTAAGGACGACAGATGATATTAAAATAACTAAAATACACAAAGTTTAGAAACTCGACATTTTCGATTCTTTTTCGAAATTATACTTTCAAGATTAAAAATTGAAAAGAAAATATAATTTCATTTAATTTTTTAATTGTTCCAAAGTCAAATTTTGGCGATGCTATTTATTGAAGAAAAATTGTTGATGACAGGAGTTATTGAATTTTTTCTCAAATCTTAACGCTATTTTTCAACTTCATTCATTTTTAAATTTTTCAATCCAAATAAATATTCAGTGAAAAAAATTTATACTTCAACGAAACTGCGTGAAAAACCAAAAAAAATGTTTAATTTTCAAAAATTTGGAAAAAAATATTTTGGCAAACCTAGCCGCAACGAAGCAAAACTTACTTGGAAACAGTGCAATGAATTTCTAAAAATGATTTTCTGTTTTGAGCAAGACGTCATAATATATTTTTAAATTTGTTCCTCCCTTTTTTCGTCGACAGAATCAGGGAGAAACATTATTTTGTTGGTATTTTAAAAATTTAACACAGTCGGACCAACATTGTGGACAAACCCAAAAGAAATTTATAAAAAAATTTTATTGAAAAATGTTCAGTATTAGTAGGGAAATAAATAAATCCCGCTTGATTCAAAATTAAATAAATTTTATTTTTCACGAAAATATCGTAATGGTGTAACCTCTAAAACTTTTGAAAAAATTGCATAGGCGCCTCACACCTTTAACGGCGGATTTACGAAAAAAACCTATGATACATAAAAAATCCTATTCGGTTAGAGGCATACGCAGCCGTTTTCAAATTTAATATTGGTCGGTTAGTAAGGAGAAAAATATTTTTAATTCCTAAAAGTTTTACCAAAGGGCTTTTCCTTTTTCATTGGAATTTATGAAAATTTTTGTAGCAAATTAAGGAAATAAACAATTGCCAATTAGTTGACTGAATTCCACAAGATGTCACTACGTTGCCGAGAAAATTTGTATGGGGTTTGGAAAGATTAAAAAAATTTGCATTATTCGAAAGTTAATCACAAGTCACATCAATGTCGTAAAAGTGTTTTCCAATACTACATTACGTTCTGTTACCATGAAGAAATTCTCTTAAAGTTAAACCACCAAATACAAATCAAAAATACAGTGTCAAAAAAAAGTAATACGTCAAGAAAAACCGCGCGGCCGGAGGCCGCGAGCCGACCGTAGGTAGGACTATAGGCCGAAAGGCCGATTTTACCTTGCTAGTTTATCTCTCTTTTTATGTTATCATCGTGTTTACTTTAGGTTAAATATAATATAGCAAACAAATGACAACTCAAAAAAAGTTCACATAACGTTATTTGAACTCGTAAATTAATAATTAACGGATAAGTAATATCTATTATCTTAATAATTACTAAAATAAATAAATTGCATTTTGAAATAATATAATATTAGAGATATAACTACCGAAAAGAAAAGTCGACCATATGAATGTTACATGTACTGGTGAAATAAGTATTAAATGGCCAAACAGGTAAACATTTATGGAGCAAAAACTATTTTTATAGATTTCACAAGGATATCACACCAGTAAATCTTGGCAACAGAGGCCAAACTCCTTCCTCGTTCAAATTAGTAGAAACATTAAAAAAATTCATAAACTTTCAGCATGATTGGATCATTTACATATTGTCTTTGATTTACACGTACATACCCCTAATTTTTGTTTTCCTAAAGTAATCCGTTTGCGTTATACTATTCTTCAAATCAATTTGATTTACACATTATAATACATTAATAAATTATTGCTACTCCCTGAACCGCACCACCTAGAGACACAATTGTTAGAAATTTAAATTAAAAGCGCTTATTTAAGCTTAAGTCTTCTGAAAACAAACGTGTTTGTCCTTTTGGGCAAACAGTTTGCAGTAACAAAAATTTCTTTTATGCCTGGCCCTTGATCGTCTTTTCGGCTAGCTCTAGCTATAGCGGAGGGCTATGGCCGCGGATTCAAAGTGATTGGTTGCTCCCCTCTCAATAAAACCCAAAAATAGCAATGATAACAATTTTTAATGCTCTTCGAACGATTCAAAATTTATCGCCAACAATTCTATTAAAACGGCAGCTGCTAAAATGCAAAAAAAACTTACCTCCCTGATCAGATCGGTAATTAACAAGGTCTCGATTATACAGGTTGCTTCTAGCAGCTGCTGGCACCCACTTCCTCGAGGATCGAATCTTTCGCGATTGACCACTACGGACACTATCACACTGGCCCAGGTGAAGTTGATCGCTGGTCGTGATGGATGGTACTCCTGAAGTTTTCCAACAGTATTAGGGGTGGTGTTTTGGTGTTCTACTTATGATTAATAGACTGGTCGGCTGGTTAACTCGGCGAAAGCTGGTCATCCGGCGACTTATGTAATGACTTAAAGTCGGAATAAAAAAAAAGACTTCGCCCGAAAAATATTTGAAGTCCGTCTCACAAGGTCGCGGATCGCAAACGTTGACCTTGGTGCGCGTAAAAAATTGCACGTGTCGTTATCGGTGAAGTGTTAGAACGACAGCTGATATTTCTCAACCTTGAGAATTTTTGTACTAGCATTAAGTAAATCTCGATAACTTCAGATCCGCCGTGGCGTCGAAATCGAAACCCGTTTTATATTGATAACGTCACTTAAAACCGGTATTTTTCATTATTATTTTCTACTCGGAAAATATTTTCAAAGCTCAAAAATGCAGGCAAACTCACAACGTCTCACCTCGTCCAAATCGACCGTTAGACTCCCCGCTTATTTGCGCGTGCGCAGTATTGTTGACGTTGTTCACGTGGTACACATGACCGACAAGACCGGCATAGCCTTAATGGTAACGGAACAATGTAAAATTTCCGTAACACTCTTTCGGAAATAAGTATGATCATAAAATGGAGTCACTAATAAATTTGAACTTCAATTTAATAATCCCCCTTCCCCAACCTCAAGTATTTTTAATTAATATATTATCTTGAATATAGTAATACCAACTTGTACACTAAATTTTAAAGTGGTAAAATTGTCGATTTAGGAAATTTGGATTATACTTAGGACCGTACAATATACCAACGGATTACTTTAGAGGCAAACAAGAAATAAATTTATGTTTATTTGGTAGATAGATATTATGGAAAGGCTCTATTACCTTTCCAGATGAGCGACAGATGTGACAACAGTGCAGCTGTTTGAAAATTTGAATGCAGATAGTTACCTATTTGCACCCCGCTGTACAACCTTTATGGATGTAAAAACATAACAGGTGATAGAGCAGGATAAAAATTGACAACCTTGTAATATTGAAGATAAAACTAAAATTACAATTTATATAACAATTTATATTACGTATTTATAACTAACTAAATCTATTCAATGCAACTCGTAATTGCTTACTTTAAAGACTTTTTTTACACCAAGGAAGAATGTAAGAGCGAGTATTGAAAATTTTTCATACACGGAATAGGGATGTTGCATGATTTTTGAAGTAATTTTTTTTATAAACTTTAGGTGCTGGTAAACAGCACTGCATAAATAAAAGTTCAGGAAACCTTTAGTTTTCACAAAAACATTTATAAAAATGATTTTGAAACCGTGTTTTAGCGCGAATGACGTCATAAACTATTTTTTAATAACTGACAATACAGCAAATGCAGTTTGTGTTGATAATGTAACCTATAAATAATTTGAGTAAAATTGAAAATGAATTTTAATAAAAACACAGAAAACTCGGAATAAACCATTTTCCTATAATTGTTTGTGACTACAGTTTGTATTAAAATAAATATTATAATAATAAAAATACAATTGAAATGGTAAACGTTATATTGTTTGCAACTGTCAAATACAAGTAAAATATTTAACTGTCAGGTCTTTGCGACGTTGCAATATTTCCATAAAAACGTTCGGGAACACGCGTATGACGTCAGAGGCGTAATCGGCTGACCGATTCATTTTTGAATTTCAAAATTGATTTTTTCAGGGCAGACCGCATTTCAAAAATTTTTATTTCGGTTATAAATTTCATTTGATATTATTTTCAAGAATTAATTATCACTAAATTCGATACCATGCAACATCCCTATTGTAAGACACGACATAGTACCTAGGTATGCGAGCCGTCTTTATTCTCTTGTAAATCATAATATTAAAAATTTGTTGATGAATAAACTATGTTTTGTATCAATGCCTAATGTTTATGCAGCTGTGTAATATAGTATCTCTATCGTTCATTAGCTACTGCATAACAGAAAAGTTTTTATTCTATTAAAATGAAAGTTGTGGATTTTGAAATGCAAATTTCTATTTTCAAAGCACAATACCAAGCTGTTATTATTTATAACAACAATTGTGATAGTCTGCTCTAAAAATACAATTCATAAATTCTTTCTTCTTCTACTTTAGGCTAGAATTATTTCTAACTGCCTTAGGTACCTAGGAATCTATTTTCGTTAATTTTGGCAATTTATCAAAAAAGAGTACCTGCAAATTTACGTGCCGGAAAGCACACGGATTTATTAGACAAGCATTTAGTACTTATTAATGCTTAAGCGCCAAATTTATATTTCATTGTCACATGGCAACACTTTCACCAAGTATTCCGGATTTCATCTACAGTGACTAAAAAGTCTCCGTACGACACTATTCTAACAATTTAAATTACAATTACTCGTTTTACTTTATCATATGTAATATGAGAAAGTATTGTTTTCGTGCAGAAAAAAATTTGAGATTTTGATGGATTTACACTTTTGAGGTCCCTGAGTAAAATAAGACCATTTCCAAAAATGTCTGTGTGTGTGTGTGTGTGTGTGTGTGTGTGTGGTTTCACTATACTGGTGGCAACTTGTGTGTGAATAGGCCTGTACTATGGCGAATCCGGAACTTGTGGCAACTTAACACGCGATGTCACAAATTAAAATTGAAATATCTCGGAGTTGGGAAGAGAAAACGCCACAATTGAGGTGCACCTCTAATAGTTCTTATATACGTATTATATGGCTTGATTATTTTAATGTAACTCAAAAATTAAATGAGATATTCGAGTTTATGCATATTTGTGTGTTTTGTGTCAAAGATGCCACATTATGGGACTATGCATGTTCATGTTTCTTTATATTTGTGGCAACTAAAATTGAAGGCTTTCTTGTGGCGCCCTCTACAAAAATTACACTGTTGCCAAATCTTCTGAATGTTTTATATGGGTTGCGGGCACGATCTTTAAAGCAATAAATGTAAACCGTAGCCATGTTAAAGTTTTTATTTAAAAAGTTTTGAATTTTTTTCAAGTTAAAGTTAAATTTCAATAAAAATTGTTTTTAAAATTAATAAAAAAATATTCCCACCTAGAATTGTACATTTTTAGTTGAAGACTAAAAATTATTTTTAAAAATAATTTTTAGTGAAATTTAACTTTAAGTTGAAAAAATTTCAAAACTTTTTAAGTAAAATATTATTTCACAAGTTAATACATAATAATATGATAATGTATCTTTTATAAATATCCATGTTAAATAATTGTAGATTCTCTTGGACCTATAAAATGATCGTTCTATCACCCATATCGACGCGACGGTGGAAAGGCAAAAAGTTTTAAGCGCCATTTTTGACGAATTTTTGTTATACTATATCATTGGAATCGCCAAATTTTTCTCTATCGAATGATATGTATAACAAAATTCGTCAAAATGCGCTAAAACTTTTGCCTTCGATATTTAGTCTCAAGTCTAAAAATATAAAGAGAAAATTTGAGAGGCCTTAATAAGTGTAATAAATTGGTTACTATTGCCGTAGATACTACTTCTTCAGATTTGTAGTATAAAGGTGACTAGACGATCATTGTAGCTAGCCGGTTATGCGAAGTACTACAAATAAAACTGGAAATAAGATATCTTTAACTACCGACAATGTTTTCTGTTCCTTTCAAGTCCTTTTTAGTTTTAAAACATTTCATAAGTAAAATATAATTTCACAAGTTAAATAATTTATTATACTTTTATTAAAAATACTTTAATTTTAAAATTTTCAAATTAAGCACGAAATTTGAGATTTGTTAAAAGAATGTTTTGGGGCAACGTGTCCAAAATAAGAAAACAATCCATACGCGCTGCAGTTTTCTATAGTATCAAAATGAAATGGAATAATTACGAATAATTATGATTTGGTTTCTTTTGATATTATAAAAACTGCAGCGTATCAGTGTCAATAATAATAAATTCTTTATTTTGGCAAATAACACTCTTTTTACAATACGCATGCAATTAAAATTCAAAATTTAAGTGGTCAAAACAAAACACGTGCCGCTACTTTTGTTGAAATTTAATAAGAAATTATTTAAAAAACCTAGTTTTACCATATTGCTAGGAAAAAGTTTTGTTAACCCTTTTAAAATTTTTTTTGCTTTTAACATTCATGGGTCGATTTAAAATATTTTAGTAAAATTTCCTGATTTTAATCCGAAATTGGAATGTTCAACTACAATAAACTTCATCGTTGTAATCTGATTCGATAACAATTTTGTCACTTATCTACTGTTTTTAATGAACTAGCTTTTTTAACTTATGACCTCGAGGTAATTATAAAGAGGGCCGATCAAGATTCATTACATACTACGGCTCAAAAAATCTAACATGCTGCTTCCAAATAACTTTTTTTAAATTATTAATGCCTAGGAAAGTACCTACTTCTTTACTTAATTATTTATTTAGATACTTTACTTCTGTATTTTAAAATATTATGCTAAATGAATCAATTTTTGCCTTTGAAATTTCTTTTAGAATTAAAAGCTATTTTGGACTTTATATGGATGTGGAAGGTCGGAAATTTCAAAAATTGTGCTTATTTAAAAAACGAGTGAGTAAATACCGAAATCATGTAGAATATTTCTAGGGTGCCCGGGCAAAACAGTATAAGTCACAAAATTTTTAAAATGGGATCATTAACTTTATCGACTATAAATTGCTTTGTAGATTGAATTTTAAGTTTAAAATCTTGCATTAACCGCATCCTTATGGATCCATAATATTGATAAATACAAGATTTCAAACTTTAAATTCAATCTACAAAGCAATTATATCGACAAAGTAATTATCCCATTTTAAATATTTTGTGACTTATACTGTTTTACAGATTTTATATAAGCAGGATAAGGAAGAAGGTACTATATTATATTACAATATGTTAATCAACTTCGGAAGAGAGAACGCTCCGGACGCTCGTTGCTCGGAGCAACGAAACTATTGCAGTGGCTCACAAGAAAAACAGTACACTTTAATTACATGCCGTATATATTTGGCAGAAATATACAGTGGCCACAGAAAGTATTCGTACTGCCCTATGTTATCAACGTAATTGGTACCTTTTGAAGACTTTCTTTCTCATATAAAATCGCTTTCACAGCAATACATATTCGACATTTTTGTTGCAAATTTCATTATCTTCAATTTTGTTTATATACATTTTCTATGATTTGAAGACGCGGTAAAATTTTAATAAAATTAACATTAGGTACTCTTATGGGAGTTTTATTAAAATTTTACCGCGTCTTCTTAAATCACTCTCACTCGAAAATCGCCCGTCAAAATAGAAAATGTATTATAAACAAAATTAAAGATAATGAAATTTGCAACAAAATGTCGAATAATATTGCTGTGAAAGCGATTTTATACTATGAAAAAAGTCTTCAAGAGGTACCATTGCGTTGATAACATAGACCGTACGAATACTTTCTGTACCACTATATATTAATTAAATTTGTTTAAGATATTTTCTGTTAACATTCATGTGTAGTAGTCAGAAAAATAATCTGTTGTTGCTTCGGTTTACATTACTAATTATAGCATAATACGACTAGATTACACTTCACGCGTTTAAAAGCGTACACCGTGCAGTTTTCTTATTTTGATAACGTGTAATACCCGAATAATCAAAACGCTATATTCGTATAGGTAATAGCATTAGATACTATTGAGAATTCACTTATTTTTTTAATTAAATCCCATTTCTTTAAAATAAATTTGAAAAGGTAAATTTTAAATAATCAAAAAAACACCGGAAATTTACAAAATAAGCCTCTTGTCGAAAAACGAAAGTAACTCTTACGGATTAACATTTTATTACAAGCAAAATTAAAGGAAAACCTAAAACCAGTTTTCCTAAATTAACATTACTTTCCCATAAGATGAACAAATCGATTTAAAAAAGAAAGCTCGAAAAATGCACCTAGTACTACGTCCGACAGGCCCCGGGAGCGTAGTATTTAAATGTTATTTGTTGTTTCTCTGATTATAAAATTGTTAAATTTTACCATTTATCCAGTAATTTATAGTATTTGCTTTGCCTTTACTACAAAACGGACATTTTTAAGTTATTCAATCTTTTTAATTATTTAAAAATTCAGTAGATACAGTATTTTTTAAATTGATTGTACTTACTAAGTAAGAGTTATTGAGATTATATAATAGGATTTAAATTCATATTTCGATCTCCAAAATTTCTAAAAATATCCGTGAGAGCAATGTTTGTTTTAGCGCTACCTGCTCGGAGATGATCCAATAGAAAGACATGGGGAGCCGCTGCAACGCTAATCGCTTTTCATTTATGTATTCATTTGTGAAATTGCTTCAATTGAAAATTTTCAGTGCAACTGATACTGACCCCCTATATAAGAAAAAATAAGAATAGGCCGACCCCCCCCCTGTTTAATATTTATTACATATTTCATAATTTATAACATTGAAACCCTATGTAGCGCGAACAGTGGATCAGTGGATCCGAATGAACTTGCGATTTAATTGTTGGTCCGAAATCGGACGAAATATCAATTTCAGTTTGCATTTACATGATAGACACCGCGTTGCGGTTTTAGCAACATATCGTAATCGTGTTTATGTTATGACAAGATTGCGAAAATGATATCCCTGTATTTTTGTAAAGTAGACTCCTAATAAATTTTTTATGGTTATAAAATTTTTACAAGTTTTTTTAAATATTATTCTTAATTTCTTAATTTACTGTCTCGATTTCGACTAAATTATTAAAAATATAAAAGTGTTGGACTAATCAGATTTTTTTAAAAAAGAAATTAATTTGGGAATTCAATCATTTATTTAACGATTTAAAAGAAAAAATATTAATTTTTTAATTAATAATCATGTTACTGTATGAACACAGGAATTGCGAGACCAATATCCTTGCATTTTGTAAAGTACGTACTTATGTACATACATAGTATGTACTACATACATACATAGTATGTACTATGTATGTATGTAGATACATAAATTTTGTATGATTATAAAATCTTGAAGAACAATAACCAAACTTACACTTACTTATAAAGCTGCATACGTACTATGTACATAAAAAAATTAATTAGGATTTCAACGTTACTGTTATTTACTATATTAGACAAAATGCAGAGATATCACTCTCGCATCCTGTCATCATAAAAATGTTTACGTTGCGTTGCTAGAACCGTTACGCGGCTTCTGTGATTTACCTAATATTTCGTCATTACATTATTTCCTTAAGTTTGGTTTCTGTTCTTCAAGATTTGACCAAAATAAGGGGCTGTCACAATTAATCGATATCCGAATTAATCGGATTCGATTGTATATTCAAAAGTAAACGTATTTATTTATTTCAACAAATAAAAAAATATTAAGTTATCCGGTTGTAAAACGTTAAATAAATGATCGATATCATCGATCCAATCGATAGAGATTCGTTTGAGCTCCAATGAGCTTCTATTTTCATTTTTGTAATTTCAGTCTTAAAAAAGCATGTGAGGCCAGAGAAAATTTCCTCTGCTATTTTTGTCTTTTTTAATAATAATAGTCCTGGTCACACCAAAAATAAGATCAAGAGTCCTAGATCAAGTAGCCGTATAATTTTAAACTTAATAAATCGACAGTAATTCATCAAACTTGAAATTGATCAACTTGGCAACGTCGCATTTACACATATTTACGTACGATAATATTTATAACGTCTTAATTTTACACTTATGTTGTATTGTGATAATTGTGGCCACTCACTTACACGGATTTTGTAATAAAATATTTATGGCGGAGGAGCCACAATCGAAAAATAGTTATAACTTCCTTTACTCGGAGGGTATCTTGAAACTTTCAAGTTCTATAGCTTGCTAACGAGATGGCGCGTCATCTGTCTTAAGGATTTCATAAGTGTCACAATTGAGGTCAATTCATGGGTTGTCAGAAGTATTGTGAGACCTGTAATGGTGTGTGATGTGTGTGTGTATGTGTGTGTGTGTGGTCAAATTTTGTGTGCGACCTACAGCAAAAACTAATAGGAATTTTCAAACAAAATTTTGGATTTTGTATCCTTATGTTGAGACTTAGAGCTGATTAGATTTTGGCTAAAATTGATTCACGGGAACTATTTTTTTTTTTTTAAATTTTATTATTTAATATTAGTTTTTAATTAATATTTCAAAAACTAATAAGAATTTCAAAACGAAATTTAGGATTTAGCATACTTATGTCGAGATTTAGAACTCATTAAATTTTAGTTAAAATTGTTTTATGAAAACTATTGTTTTTTTATTTTTTTAAGTTTTATTATTTAATATTAGTCTTTATTTAATATTTTGAAAACTAACAGAATTTTCAAAACCAAATTTGATATTTCCTATCTTTATAGCTGGAGTTAAAGTTATTTAAATTTTGGTTAAAATTGGTTCATGGAACTATTTTTTAAATTTTTTAAATCTTATTATTTAATATTAGTTTTAATTAATATTTCCAAAAGTAAAACAATTTCTAAACTAAATTTAGGTTTTCGCATATTTTAATCAATATTTAGAACTGATTAAATTTTAGTTAAAATTTGTTTATAAAAACTATTGTTTTTTATTATTTTAAATATTATTATTTAATATTAGCCTTTATTTAATATTTTAAAAACTAAAAGGATTTTCAAGACTGAAGTTGAAATTTGTTATGTTTATGGGAGGAATTAGAGCTGATTAAATTTTGGATAAAATTGGTTCATGGAGCAATTTTTTAAATCTTTTATTTATTATTAGTTTTATTACATATTTAAAAAACTAATGAGAATTTCAAAACTAAAGTTGGTATTTTTATATTTAGACTTAGAGCTGATTAGACTTTGGGTCACATTGGTTAATGGAAAATATTTTTTTCTTTTTATTATTAAAAATTATTTTTTAATATTTAATAAAAATATGATAAAGTCATGAGCATGGCCACATCCGATTTTTACCATTATTTTGTTATGAAATATGATAAAATATAAATATTGACATTCATGCATTAGTTTTAAAAAAAATTTTTTAAAAATTTACTAAAATCCGTCTGTAAGCAAGAAAAATTTAAACAAACTGCCATAATCTGTCTATAAAAAGTCTCCGTACGATGATGCATATAGAAAATGTTTCCCTTTGTAGACGCACGATAAGCACTTTTATTTTTAAATTGCAACGTTTTACAATACATTGCAATATTACTATTACATTACGCAATTAATTTTTTTAGGTTTTAGTTACGGTGACCGTGTTTCAAGGGCAATAACAAAAATAAGCAAAGAAATTTTCTTCGAGGTGCGACAAACAATAATTAAATTGTATTGTGAAGGCATATCAATGCGCGAGATCGGGAAAATGATCGGAAAACCTAATTTAAGTGTTCAATACATCATTAAAAATTATGAAAACAAAGGTTTCTTGAAAAGTAAGCCCTTTTCTGGACGCCCCAAGATACTAAATAATATTATGAATCGTGCTATTATATGCGAAGTGAAGAAAACCCCAGAATAAGTGCTACAAAAATTGGGGATGAAGTACGTAATAAACTTTATATTAGTGTTTCGGACCAGACAATCAGAAATTTGCTCAGAAAAGACAATTTTAATGACCGGGTTCTAGATGTAGCCTCTAATTTCAAAAGTTAATAAAAGTAAAAGATTCAAATTTGCAATAGAACACAGAAACAAAGAAAAATAAAAAAAAATGAAAAAGTTCTGAAAATTGGGTTAAGACGAATAAGTTTAATATTTTCGGTTCTGATGGAAGAAAAAATTTGCTAAAAAAGACAATTTTAATGACGAAAACGTTATTCCCTAAATTCAAAGTTGAAAAATTTAATTTAAATTAATAGGCGGAGTGGAAAAATTATATTTTAATAATATGAAAAGTTTAAATTAGTATTTTAAGACATAATTTAAAAATTCCAATCAATTGAAGTAAACAATTTTAATTCCAACAAGACCAATTCGAAAAGTTATACATGTTAAAATGCTTTATTTGTGCCCAAACAATTGATTCACCCGAAATGCAATTAATCCATGAGCCCTTGGGATAATTAAACGCAGAATTTAAACACGATATTAAAAAAATCCATTAAGTAAGCTTTCAGAAAATGGGACAAAATTGGGTCAATTGAAAACATTGTAGTGATGTAAAGAAATTGGGGCTATTAAAGCAAAGGGTTTTTACCAAATATTAAATATTAAATAACATTTCTAGCCTATTTTTAATACCGACGGAATTTTAAGATTTTGAAAATTATCTTTATACATTTGTTTATTGACGATTGGTCAAATTTGTAAAAAATTTTTGAATAATGCCAAAGTCAATTTATATTACGCAAAGTTTTGAAAAAAATATTAAAAAGGAGAATTCATTTAAATTCTAATAGTACGTACGGAGACTTTTAGTAGTTGTAATAGAAGATGGTGAATAATTTAATATCTTTTTGAAGATATTGTAAACTTGTTTAAAAAATTTTTAAACTATTGAATGTACATTAATTTTATCGGCCTTTTCATAAACCATAACGGAGACATTGTTGATTTAAATCTAGAATGTATCTACGGAGACAATTTTTCTACACTGTAAATATGTTAATAAAATATTTTTAAAATAATATGTACTTTAGCATTGTGTACGAATTTGCCTATCTATTAAACTAACGGCAAATTGTTCATTTCAACAATCGCTAATGGTATCTACGCGAAAAACTATGTTTCTCTTAAATATCTTAAGGGTAAAATATTTTTTAAAATAAATTTAGTTGTTACAATTCCACTATTTGCTAAACCTTTAATGTCTCCCAATATTCATCGAAAATCACGTTTATTTATGTACTTATAAAATTTTTTAAACTAATATCAATTCAATTTGCAAACCTTCTCCCAATATAAAAAATACGTTTCATTTATGGTACTAATAAAACTTAAACATTAAACTAATTATTTTTCAGCAATCAACTAACAATAAAATATTTTGAAATTGACAAATTTGATTTCTTAATTATTATATTTACAGAACTCATGTAACTATAAAACAGAAAATTAAAATAAATAAAATTTGCCCCTTAAATAAATTACAACCTGTCAAAAGTAAACTATAAACAATTAATTCAATTCTATTTGTGAGTACGTAAAATGGTAAAAAATATTCAAATTAAGAAACAAAAACAAACTTATGTCGTCACTTTTACAAAAATGTTTAAGTACTTATTTGTTTAAAAAAAATTTTAAAATAGTATCAACACAAACCCAACCATAAACCTAAGCTTTGGCCTAAAAAAGTGAGTGTAAAAGATTAAATTTTGATTTTGAATGACAAAAGACAGTACAAAATCTTTAAAAAAAACGCGAATTTAAATGCGCAAGTTCACACATAAACTGTA
The DNA here is from genome assembly GCA_036346125.1 of Lycocerus yunnanus. Taxonomy (NCBI): domain Eukaryota; kingdom Metazoa; phylum Arthropoda; class Insecta; order Coleoptera; family Cantharidae; genus Lycocerus; species Lycocerus yunnanus. The sequence continues at coordinate 19,490 of JARFIX010000079.1, read as the reverse complement.
TTTCTAATAGTATAGCAAACCATATACTATAATATATTGTTAATAGATACTGAATATATAGTTTTAAAATCATTTGATTGTTAGTTTTACTATATCAAAACTATTTTATAAATTTTATAAATCAGTTTTTCAATATGTATTTGCAGTAAAATGTAAATTTTTACATTTAGAATTTGATTTTCCACATTTATATACCTTAACTACATAATATATGCTACAGAGTATAATATACTAACATACATATTATGTATCTTCAATTATTGTATACACAATTTAAATTAATAAGATTGCCAATTTTACTATTTTTTATGAAATAGTATTGTGAATAAAACATATTGTTTATATAATATGCAAAATATTATATACCTATAATTTAAATAATTGTAAATGTTTATTAACTTGTGAAATTATATGTTGAATAAAATATTTTAAAAATTACAAGTTTAATGAAATTTCAAAAAATTTTACAAGTTAAATGAAATTTGAAAATTTTCCGACATTCATTTTAATCTACGATCCCGTTGCGCACAAGTGGTTTCGTCTTTTCAAGAACTCATCAGCTAAACTATCCCTAAATGAATGAAAATGGATTAAAATTCATTAAAATTAAAATCAAAAACTATATTGGAAAATATAAATTTTCAAACTTCATTAAACTTGTAAAAAATTTTAAAATTTGATTAATCATTTAAAATATTTTATTCAATATATAATTTAAATTTGTAATTAAAGAAAAACTTTAAACTTGGCCAAAATACACGTACGTATTTAAAATTGCGTACTAGTTATATTAATTCAAATTAATAATTTTGAAATTGAACTGCAATCAAAAAATTTTAAAAGAATTTCTAAAATAATGTTTTCACTTATCTTTTTGTAACTTCAAAAGTATTCAAGTCAAAATTCAATCCATCGTCTTGTTGCAGCTTTCCCACTAGTAAACTTCAAATGTATTTCAGTCCAAATTTTTTTCTTCGCATGTTCTTTCGGTACTTGCAGAAATTTTAATCACTTTCACCATAAAAGTTTAACACTTATTGATAAACTCCACTATCGGGAAAAAACACTAGTTAACAAGAACACCTCCGGTACACGTATGAAAGAACTGATAAACCCCCTCATAAATAATATCATCGTAGGTATTCGTTTCAATTCGGCATGATAGTACCAACGAAAATCGAAAAAATTACCAGAACATGTTACCGAGTACGTGACCTTGGCGGTAAGCAACTAAATGACCTTTAATACTTACACGCCCTTTGTTCTTTTCTTAAACTCTGTTTTAAAAATCTAGCCAAAAATTATTAGACATACAAATTGAGGAAGAGCCTTGAAAGCTTAAAAATGATTGAATATGGCCGAATTTTTAATCACTTTCACCATAAAAATTTAACACACTTATTGCTGAAGTTCACAATTAGGAGAAACGCGAGTTAACAAGAACACGTCTGGTACACGAATGAAAGAATTGATAAACCCCCCTCATAAATAATAATGTACCACGTAGGTGTTCGTTTCAACTCGGTATGACGACAGTACCAATGGAAATTGAAAAAATTACTGGAATATGTTACTGATTGCGTGACCAAATGAACTATTACACTTTCAATGTTTACCCTTTATTTTTTTCTTAAAATTTCCTTCAAAAATGTAGCCGAAAATTATTAGACCTTGTACAATTTGAGGCAGAGCTTTGTATAATTTTTGAAACAATTAGTTAGCAAATTTAAAAATGATATTGCAGTGGGAAACCCCAAAACCGATTACATATTTTCATATTTTTAACAAAATTTTTATAAATGTTTCAAATTTTTGAATTACTAAGATTCAGGGGTTAAAAAATTAGACTTAAACTTGAAATTTATTGACTATTGTTGAAAATAAAATTGTTACGTTGCATTTTTAATGCTAGATAATTTAGTAACGTGTGCAAAAATTCAATTTGTAAATAATAAAAATGAATATTAGTTATTGTTTATTTAACATAATTATAATCTTAACAATGTTATATCGATAAAGATTATTTTATAACAATTTTCAACGTAAAGGAATTTTAAACGACACCAAAATATTTGCAAAATTGCTCTAAAGCATTTTTCTGTTGCCTCTTGCAGCACTCTTCTGGTGATCAGATCGAACCCTGGGGCCTTCATAGGGTTAATTTTTTAATAACTGCTCTCTTCATTTCTTTCAACTTAAATCTTTTCAATACAGTGATCCATTTAAAGAGACTTTAAGATATTCTGTTAGTTCTGTTTCTTAGCGTAAGCGTTTCGAATCTAGGCCTTGGCTTCCGCAAATAGCAAAGCTAGTCCTAAACGAACACCAAGGGCAAACACGTTTTTATAAATTTGTGTTTTTGTGGGCGAAGGTAATTTTAAATTACTGCAAGCTCCCATTGCACCTTTTCTTTATGATTGTCTTTTGTTTTTGTTTTTGAGACACTGAGTATGAAGATAAATGTAAGCTCGCGAATTTACTTTTACGTACCTCCCCCATGACAAAACTTAGTTTTTTAACTACCTAATAATTTACCATAAGGGTTTACCGAAATTGTCACATGGGAAAGGAAATTAACCATAAACGTAAGTTTATTTAAAATTTTTTCTTATTTAATTGGTATTGTTCTTGGTTATTTGTTTTAAAATGGTTGTTTAATGATTCCTCAATCACATTTCAGATTTATTCAGAACCAAATAAAGTGTTTCTTATTAGTTTATAATAAAATTATCTTCGCACAGGTCAGTTACTTTTAATTATTCATGTGCTTGATTTTTATTTATGTGTGTTTTTCCAGCCTTAAGAATGGGCCAATAAATGGCCCGAAACGTTTGGCCCGGACAATTTGACATTGTTTAAAGAGACCTACAACCTCAACAATAATTCTTTAAATATCATTTGAGAAGGATCAACTATATTTCGTGTATTTATTCAGGTACCAGATTTGTATTTAAATTTATCCCAAAATTACCTTTAAATTATGCACAAGATTGTGCATTTTGGAGTACACAGGTTATGCTATTTTTCAGAAATAAAATTATGTCTAATGCTAGAATAACATTAGGTAATTTTAACTACACCATTACAAAGAAGATTAATCCAAGCTTTGTCCATTTCATAACAAATTGTGAAGTTTATTCACTAATTTTATAATTTACCATTGAAAACATAAGAATGTTATAATTTTTATAAACACATTTATTATTTAAATAAAAATAATTACACAAAATTTACATGCAATATACAAAATTATAAAAAATGGATTTTTAAATAAATATATTTATTTATAGAATATTTATTATTAGAATATAGCTATCCCTTTGGGGATTTACAAATCCGTTTGACGGGATGGATTAGTTCCCATATATTACATTGTCTCATTTCATTATTTAAAAAAATTCCAATTGTTTTACTCTCATCTCGCCATCTTTTGCTTCTTGATCTTCTATAACCTTGTGTGGTTCACGACCTCTCTCACGGGAGCAAGGACGAACAGCGAAATACTACAGATATGTGAAGGAGAGGATGTGGTCAAGTTCGTGAGGGCTCAGCGGATAAGATGGCTGGGGTATATCATGCGAGGTGAGGAAGATTTGGTTAAGAAAATTACGCTGTGGAGACCAATGGGCGATAAAGCAAAAGGGCGCCCAAGGATCAGATGGTGGGATCAGGTGACCGAGGATCTTGCGAAGATGGGCTTTGGTGACTGGACGTCCAAGTATCGCGACATTAATATACAAAACAATAAATAATTGTTCTTTCTGCTAATAAAAAAATTTCAAAATCGAAAAAAATGGCCTTAGTTAATCCAGCAATATGGCACAAATATAAAATGTTTTTAAATATAAATGTGTTTAATCTAAAATCACAAATAGGCTAAACATTTAAAATAGGTTAGAAGCAATTAATTAAAATTAATAAAAATATGTTAGAAATTCCTGCCAAATGTACGACAATTTTATTCATGGTTCGAATATAATATAAAATTTCCAAAGATAGAATAGAATTGCAAATTTTAAAATATATAAAAAAAGTAAATAAACTAGGGTACAATTTTGGGATTTTAAGGTTTAAGCTTAAATTTTAAGCACAATTTTCCAGAAATAAAAATTGCATTCTTTCTACAACCGCTGGAGTAAAAGAACCCAATTTGGGTTTAGAAAATTTATAATTTTAAGTGCACAACGATGGGTGGAAATTTTGTAACCAATTTTTTTGTGTGGGTATTATAGCAGTTTGTAGATTTATTTGTTTGCCAGTTAGAATAGGGTCCGTCAAGTTAGCCCGACAACTTTAGAATTTTTAATTTTTTTAAATGTCATTTGAAAGTGCTGGCGAGTACTGTAATTTATTTTGAAAGTGCTGGGCCCGTTACATTTTTATCAAGAAATCAAAAATCTCCGCGGAAGGTGGGCTAACTTGACGCAGCGACAATTTTGGAGTTTTTTTTTTTTAATGTCATTTGATTGATTTTTATACGTTGAAAATTAATTTTTTCAAATTTTTACATTTATAATAATTTATTCAAGACGTCCCTTGAATTGATCCTAGATCCACCCTTATTCACTGAAAGTAAACTAAAAATATTCCTGTATTAATTTTTTTAGGTTTCTTAATTTGTCTTTTAAAGAAATATATAAATAATAAATAAGGTAGGTATCCATTCCTTTTGGGAATATGCCTACTCCTTTGATGTAGGAGTCTTTACGATTCATTTCCCGAGGTGAATCACTCCTCATTTTCTCTCTTCGACAATCTATATTTTCTTATGTGTCTTGGTTTCGTTTACTAAATTTCTCCATACCGTCCTGTTTTCGCATTTCTTCCTCCAATCATCCACACCCATCGCTTTAAGGTCCTTTATTACCTCGTCCAGCCATCTCGCTCTCGTTCTTCCTCTGTTTCTCGTCTCGCCAGGTCTCCATTCCATAATTTGTCTCAAAATGCTGTCTGGTTCTTTTCTAGTCACATGACCGAGCCATCTCATTCTCTGAGCCTTTATGAATTTCACAATATCCTCGTTTCCCATTATTTCATTTAGTTCAGCATTTGTTCTTATTCTATATTCGTTCTCTCCTAATTTTTTCGGGCCTGTGATCGTTCTCAAAATTTTTCTTTCAAATATTCTCAATTTTTCCTCCTCTTTCCCAGTCATGTTTAATATTTCCGCTGCGTATGTTACCACCGTTCTCACAAATGTCCTATATATTCTCAGCTTTGTTCTTGTAGAGATAGTCTTATTTTTTAACAACTTCTTGTTTGCATGAAACGCTCTCCAACCAGCTTGTATCTTTTCGATTACCTCGATCGATCTCTCGTTGTTTCTGTTCAGTTGGACTCCCAGGTATCTGAAGTTTTCCACTTCTTCGAACAAGTATTCCCCAATCTTTAGGTGATTCAGTCTCCACCTTTCTTTCTATCAAATTTCATGTATTTAGATTTGCTGTCATTAATTTTCAACCCCATTTCCTTCGCATGTCTCTATTTTTCGAAAGTCTGTATCATTTTTGTTTCGATCTCGCGATAATCACAATGTCATCTGCATAAGCCAATAATTGCCATTCCTTCGATGAAATCGTTGCCCTGATTCCTAGCTTTTCACTACGCTTTCAATTACCAGGTTGAACAACACCGCCGACAGCGCATCCCCTGTCTCACACCGCTGTTAATCGCGAACTCGTTTGTTTCATTTGGTCCAAATTTAACGGTTGCTCTAGCGTCTCTCATCGTCATTTCTATAAGTCTTCGCATTTTCTGGGTATTTTCAGATCTGCCATCACTTCGTACAGCTTTTCACGTTTAACTGAGTCGAAAGCCTGTCGGAAGTCGACAAACAGCAGATGCAGCTCTATATTGTGTTCATATGATTTTCTGCAATTTGTTTCATTATGTGCAGTGCATCTACTGTCGATCGTTCCTCTCTGAAACCGTGCTGATATTCCCCAGTTTTGTCATCAATCACTGCTTTTATTCTATTGTATAAAAGTGTCGATAGAATCTTGTATGCTACCTGAAGCAGCGTTATTCCCTATAATTATTGCAAACCTCAATATCTCCTTTCTTGTGGATTGGAATTATTCACCCAATTTCCATTCGCACGGCATTTCTCTTTTCTCCATATTTCTAGTAACAATTTGTATATTCTTTGATGTACGTCTTGACCAGCATGTTTTATCATTTCGCCACTTACCCCATCACTTCCTGGCGCTTTTCCGTTCTTCATTCTCTTCAATATTGCTTCCACCTGCTGAATGATGGCTCTGTTTCTGCTTCTTCCTCCACTCTCACCTCTTCTTCATTGGTTGTTTCTTCATCGTGTTGGTTGAAATATATAAGCAGGTTTATTTCATATTATTTACATTATAATTATTATCTTTTAAATTTTGTACGATTGCAGTTTTTACGCGTGTATTTTAAATTAACTTAAAATGAATAACAACTTCCAAGAAAACCCAGTGCCATGCCTCAAGATAAATATATAGTTTTAGAAGAATTACTACTAGAATTTAACCTGAAAAGTCCATATTCCAAGAAAATGGTAAACCAGTCCAATGAAATTTATAACCAGATATCTGCCGAAATGAAAGAAAAGCACAATTTAAATTTTAATTCAAAACCACCTCACCCGGAGAGGCATACAATTTTGGCTTCGTATAAATGGACAGGTATCGTTTATGGTCATTTTGGTATCATACTAAATTGCCTTGCGCTATAACCTTTAAACGAGGTAAAGTATATGTTAATTCTGAAATATATTTACTAATTGTGGGAAGTTGTGATATATGTCATTCTAAACTGAACTGCGTTCTTGGCCATCTACCAAAAAATGATGAAAGAGTGTTATTTCGTTGTAGTTATAAAGGAAATTATCAAACCAATCATAAAAATTGTAAAAAAAGAAAATTAGCCGGCAGTCGAAGGGAAGTAATTGCAAAAGAACTTTTGAAAATAATGTAACAGCATCAACTCTCCAAATAAGGCTAGCAATACCTACATATATGAAAATGGACGATGTCGATCCAACACACTTACCATCGAATAATATTCTATGCATGTCCAAATATGAAAGAAATCCAAATTTGAAAGAAGCAAAAGAATAAATGATGATCCGTTCGCTCTATTTATTTTGCAAAATATAAATATCCATATAACACTTATATCCAGGACATTGGAATTGATGCTTTTTGTACATTACTGGAGTTCTGTTCAGATTCATTTATATAATGAGTATGCTAAAAGTCTTGCTAAAGACCAGCAGTGTAGCGTAAAGCATACACGCCGACTTTAAAGCGGTAGACCATGGTTCGATTCTAGTCGAGTCGGTTACACTGCTGTGATCAAAGGTCCGATATCAATCTTTGGACTTGGAAGGCAACGAAACCACCATTAATTATATTCCTAGTAAAGTCACTTGGCTTCGGCTAATGATCGCCTACGCACAATGAAGTGTATGGCATGAAGAAGAAGAAAAGTCTTGGATCGAGTTTGCATTGATGCTACAGTTAGTGTGGTAAGAAAATTGATACGTCCCGGTGCGGAATTATCCATGCAATTTTTTCTACGACGTAACGATCAATAATCCCAATAGAAAAGCACAATTTTCAGTATCAAATATGCTGTACGAATAACATGATTGCGATGCGATTCATAACTGCTTAAACGATTGGTGCGTAATTATTACGTAATTAAGATAATAGTATCGTTCAAATGTTTTAAAACAGAAAAGAAACGAAACAAACAAGTTTTCGTTAGGGCACTAGTTAAAATGGTTCTGATGTAGATGATTTGAAACAAAAAATTTAATTGGTTGTTTTCATTGTATGTCAAAGCGAGGCTTACAATCTTTCTTCATAATATTGTGATCGCGAGAAGGTATGGTTAAAAGTATTAATTGCTGATGGTAGTAATAACATTGATAACAAATTTACATTGCTGTCAGAAGAATCCGAAAACAACGTGGAATCAGAGCATTATAAGGTTGATGATTATGAAGAATTTAGTTCTAATGATGATTCCTTGCTTCAAAATGATTGTGAAGAATTAATATCTAATAATTCTTTGTTTAAAGAATGGGTTGAAAATATTTTGGAGGAATCACAACAATTTATATCTGCTGATGGTGAACTGGATAATGTTCAATATCTTCCAGAATTAATTCCGGAAATAATAAATTTATCAAAATTGTTACCTCTATGGACAGGTGTTATGGTTCCTTATTTTCAAAATACTCAATCAATTGCATTAAGTGCACCGGTGGAGAGTAACTTTAGCAACATCAAGAATAGGGCCTTTTCCAATACAAATCTCCCCGTTCGAGTAGATAAGTTTATCACTCAACATATAAATTATTTAGAAGAAACAATGAAATTGATTAATGCCGGCATCAGTACACTAAATGAAATAGAAGAAAGAGATGTCAAACGGCGATGTTTAAATTAACAAGTATCTTCAAAAATGAGCAATTTGCAGGCAGAGGACGACGATGTCATTGAAAATGTAACCGATGAAGTTGTTTGTGTTTCTCCTAATACAAAAGTTAACAATTTTAAAACAGAAGAAAATGAAGCAGTGGAAAATTGGCAAGGACTGGGAGTTTTAAAAACAACATGTTCAAGAAAATCTTATTTGGAAAATCAAAAGGAATGGAAGAATTTAGATTTAAATGACAATCGAAACTCAATTCCAATTGATTTTCTTAGTAATGGAAATTTTGGGCACTTGAAACCAATTAAAATCGACAAAATAAATTATCTCATTATCAATACTTGTGCGTTCGATAGCTTGATGCAAATTTTAACAACCTCGCTTTGTGATCAGGAACAGCTATAGCTCTTCCTGATTCCTGTTTAGTTATAACTAAATTTTTGTAAATGTTTCGTATTTTTGAATAACTAAGATTTAGCGGTAAAAAAATTTAGACCTAAACTTGAAATTTATTAAATTTTGTTGAAGATAAAAATTGTGACGTTGCTTTTTTAATGCTAGATAATTTAGTAACGTGTGCAAAAATTCAATTTGTAAATACTAAGAATGAATATTAGTTATTGTTTATTTAACATAATATAATCTCAACAATGTTATATCGATAAAGAATACTTCATAACAATTTTCAACGTAAAGGAATTTTAAGCGATACCATGGCATAATATTACATATGTAAATACCAAAATTTAAAATTATTAAATTACCTTTAAATAATATGTACCTACATAAGCTAAAATAATTTAAATTTAATATACTAATTTTTGGATGAGTAATTTTATAATTTTGGAAAATTAGTTTCTATCGAGGCTTGTAGATGGTCAACATTTGAAGGGAATCATACACATCACATAAAAGAAGAAAGAAATTACAACAAATGTGAAATTAATTTATTAAAAGTAGTTTTTTAATTTAAACTACAGGATTTTACTTAATTAGCCATATCAGAACCATGTACCACATAGTGTTTATGCCCACCGTAGGGTTAAAAAACAAGACTTTGATAAATTTGATATTTTTATAACAAAAACTTTTTGCCATAAATAATCCGTCCAAGACACCCTTTCCAGCCTTTGTTCTTCTTTATTGAAGTCTTTATTTCTGATGTAATAGCCATGACCATAACGTTGTTAGGATCGTGTTGACAACCATAACCAGTGAGAGCTTGAGTGACTTGTAGCCCAGCTCTCCATGTCTTCCCATGACCCATGACGTTTCCGGAATAATGCCCGGTTGCACCGCATTTGACTTAAACCAACTTTAAGCATACAAGTTAAGTTTCCTATGACAGCGTCAAATTAAAATTTACAAAAATTACACACTATTTAAGACAATCTGAAGTTTCAAAAAGCCGCACTGCTAATAAAAACGTTTGAATTATACGATATAAAAGCAAAAAAATTAATTATTAGTCGAATTAATTTATTATTTAATTGAACGATTTTATTAAAATTATTTAATAAGATGAGGGACCTAATGGAGTGGTGAAGCGCCATAAGCCTCTCACTCATTTCCTACTCACCTCAAGTTGGTGGTCCCTGGTAACCTGCGGAGGACTCCCAGAGATCGGGTAATCAACCCCGGTGGATGGGAGGGATCTGCAGGGCTAACGCGAGAGGGAGAACTCCTTACGGTTGGGCGTGAGGCCAGCACTCTCACACCGTAAAAAGTTAAAAATGCTAAAAATCTTATTACCAAGCCTCGGAATACGGACGGTCAAAACGGAAAACGAAAGTGCAAACGGAAACGGAATATGAATTTTGGTACATGGAACGTTCAGGGTATAAATAAAAAAAATGGAAGAAGTACTCAGAGAAATGAAAACATACGACATCGATATTGCCTCCCTCACAGAAACCAAGAAAAAGGGAATTGGAACAGAGGAGACTCAAAACTATGTTCATATATTTAGCGGAGTTCCTAAAGAGGAAAGAGCAAAGTGCGGCGTATCCATCGTAATAAAAAAGAACCTAAAAAGATTCATAACCAGTTGGAATCAAATAAACGAGAGAATCATAAAGGTAGAGATGACTCTTAAGGGACACGACCTGGCAATATTTGGTATCTATGCTCCTAACCAAGATGCTGCAGAAATCATCAAAGAAACCTTCTTCGAAGAGCTCGGAGAATTGCTGGATGAGGTAAGCAATCGGAGAGAAATTATACTATTGGGAGATTTCAATAGTAGAACAGGATTTCAACTAAATGACCCGATTGTAGGCAGATATGGAGAGGAGACCAAAAACAGCAATGGAGAAAAGCTTATATTATTGTGCCAACAACAAAATTTGAAAATCACTAACGGGTTCTGGAAGCATAAAGATATCCATAAATATACATGGAGACAACCCACCCGCCAACTCAAGTCGATAATCGATTATGTTATTGTGCGCCAAAGAAGTCGACTTACGATTAGCGATGTGAGGGTTAACTTGGTTAACCTTGGTGAGACCACCATTTATTAAGGGCTTCGATCTTCTTCCCGTTCGTACACTTCGACAAACCACAGAAGGAAGATATATCATCCAACGAAATAAGCAACATCAAATATAATCTGCTGGGCCTAGAACAAGATTCAACAAAGTTTCTGTACCAACTTAAAATTGCCAATAAACTCAAAAATGTTCAAATTAGTACTGTCGAAGAAACATACTGCCAAATCAAAGAATGCATGCATGAAACCGCAAAGGAAGCATTGGGAGAGGTGACAATAGGCAAAATAAAGGAAAGAAAGGTTCCATGGTGGAATAAGGATATCGAAAATCTGGTGATGCAAAAGAAGAGAGCCTATACGATATGGTTAGCAACTAATAGTATTGTAGATAGAGAAAATTACAAAAGGCTCAGACGCGCAGTTAAAGTGGCCACAACAGAGGCAGAAAACCAATGCTGGCAGGAAAGATGTACCAAAATAAACAACCTTACGGGAAATACTAAAGCAAATCAAGCATGGAAAATGCTAAAGAATATAAGAAGAAATGTCAAAGACAACGGTAAGATTTCACCCATAAGTATGGAAAAGTGGAGGAATTATTACAAGGGATTGCTTACAGAGGATAGGAAAGAATTTGAACATGAGGAAAAAGAAAGACTAACATTAGACCCAGAAGAAGAACCTGAAAATATAGAAGTACATGAAGTCAAGAAAGCTCTAATAAACATGAAAAATGGAAAGTCAGCAGGACCTGGAAATATACCAATAGAATTAATAAAAGCAGCCCCAGATATTCTTTTAGAAATCTTGACAAACATCTTTAACGGATGCTTGAGAGGAGAACCTCCCCTAATGAGTGGAAAACAGCACACATAACATCTATATTTAAAAAAGGAAGTAGACTTGAATGCACCAACTATCGAGGCATAAGTGTGATCCCTTCTATAGCACGCCTATATGGCCGAGTAATGAAAATAAGATTAGAAAAATGCTTAACGGAACCAGAGGAACAATGCGGATTTAGAGCAGGCAGATCTTGCATTGATAATATATTTACACTAAGACAACTCATTGAAAAATACACTGCTCGGGGGAGGGCGATCCATCTAGTATTTGTAGACTTACATAAAGCCTATGACACCGTTCCATTAAATAAGGTGTGGAACTGCTTGAGTGAAAATGGTGTCAATGAAACGTACATAAAGGCAATACGGAACTTGTATTCAGGCTGTGTCAGTAACATAAAGATGGGAAATAAATTATCAGAAAAGTTTGAAATAACAAAAGGATTACGACAGGGATGCTGTCTAGCACCGACTCTTTTTAAAATATATTTATACGAAGCTCTGAAAGAGTGGACTAAAAAATGTAGTAATATGGGCATACAAATAGACAACAAAACACTGTTTACTTTGTTTTTTGCCGATGACCAGGTTCTGATGGCGGCGGACGAGTACGATGTTAACTATATGCTAAGAAAACTGTCAGAAGAGTACAAAAAATGGGGACTGATGATTAATATAAAAAAAACGGAGTACTTGGTAGTTGGTGAAGAGGGACAAAACATAAACATCGGAACAGACATTGTGAACCACACAACGAGATTCAAGTATTTGGGTGTTACGTTCTCTAGAGCCGGCAACAGCAATGATGACATAATAAATAAAATTGGACAAGGGCGACGAGCAATCAGGCAATTGAACCCAATCCTATGGAATGATAGAATTACTAGAAAGACCAAAATGATAATATACAAGTCAATTATAGAAAGCATAACAACTTATGGGTCGGAGGTATGGACTATGAGCGCTGGGAATAAAAGCAAGTTGAGAGCCCTGAAATGGATTTCTTAAGACGAAGCTGTGGGATATCCAGATTGGACCATATTAGAAATGACGATATCCGACAAAGGATGAAATCGGAAGGTTCAATTATGGATACAGTGGAAGCTAAAGACTAAGGTGGTTCGGACACATTCAAAGAATGAACGACGACAGATGGCCAAAGAGGGTGTGGGAATGGACGCCGCACTTTAGAAGAAAACGTGGAAGACCTGCAAAACCTGGGCGCAGGAAGTTGAGGAGGCAATGAAAGATAGAGGACTTCGGAAGATGATTGGACCGACAGACAGGCTTGGAGAATGGGATGCGAGAAACGGATACTCTGTAAAACACTCGCTTATATATATAATATGACGAGCAAACTACGAGCCTTAAAACAATCATATTTTGTTGCAGTAATTTAAGTTACGTGCGAAGCGAGCTTTAAAATAATCTTAAATCTAAAATTTTTAGCGTTCGTAGTTTGCTCGTCTTTACCAACGATTACCAAATTTTACAACAAACAGGGCAATCGTATGCAGATGGAACATTTAGGTCAGAACCTCAATTGTTTTCGCAAATTTATATAATATTAGCGGAACAATTTGGAGGTGTTCATCCTGTTTTATATGCGCTTTTACCCAATAAAGAACAAGGAACTTACAGGCAGCTATTCGATATGATAAAGGTTTTGGAACCCAACTTACAACCGACTGCGATAGCATGTGATTATGAAGTAGCAGCTTTAAAAGGGCCCATGATGAAGTGTTTTCCAATGCTTTTTCATTTAGCTAAATATATGCAAAAGCATTTAAATCAACTTCAACTAATGAACCTGTACAACAACGGTGTTGAGTTTTCACTAAAAGCAAGAATGATAATTGCAATTGCCTTTGTTCCTATTCCTGATCTTGATGACGCAGTTGATGCTTTGGCAGAAGAATTGCCTGAAGAACTGCGTCCAATTTTAGAGTGGTTCGAAGACAATTACTTAAGAAGACCAAACAGGTGCAGAGATGGAAGGCGCCCGCCTTTATTTCCGGTAGAGATGTGGAATCTCTACAACCGAACATTAAACAGGGATGATAGCACCAACAACCACCCCAAAAGCTAGCCACCGGAGATTACAAACCGAATTATCGATGGACCAACCAACGATATGGAAATTAATTGAAGGTCTTAAAAAGTGCAGAAAGGACGAGACCTATTTTATGAAAACCTCGTGGTCGGCAATAATGCACCGAAGAAATTAAAAAATACAGAGATTGTGATGAACGTATTTTAAAATTGGTCACCGAATACGGGAATCGAAATATATTAGTATTTTACGCGGAATCGCTCGTAATTATCAAATGAACCATGTTACGCTGCACTTCACGGCTGTTAATTTTATCTAAATTATTAATTTTATTCAGTAATTATCGTCAAATTCAATTTTGCAACTTTGTGTTAAAATTTGTAATCACTTCAGCTGTCCCTATTATAAATATCTTTTCTTACTTAGTTCTTTGATTATCTTTCCTTTCAAACTTACCGCCTGATAAAAATTAACACCTGCCGTGATAACATTTAATGCAGGAGAGAAAATTGTGAAAAAGCTCTAGACCCTCCGTGTAAGAGAGCTATCCCTATCGTTCCTGGTCGGTCTATGATCTATCGTTACCGTAACAGAGCACTTTGGTTGCTACCGAAATTTGAGTGCCGAAAATTGTGACCGGATTATCTTATCGTACCGTAACATACCGATTCGGTCGCTTATCGTTCCCGAATTTTAGTTAGAAAGTGTGATACCGAATTGGTCTCGAACATAGATATTTTAGTTCACAAAATTTGTGATTAACACTAATATCGACCGAAATTCGGTGGTTCAAGCGACAAATTTGGAATCCCGACAGTTTTAGTATTAATTAAAATAGTATACTTAATTGTAAATAGTAAATCACAGAAAAAGTGGGGCAATTAGCAACAATTCTGCAATCGCGATGTGAAAATGTAACCAAATTACCCAAATTAAAAGAAAATTAAGGAAACCCCAACACCACGGGTCAAAGAAGCAAGTGATAAATCAACGCGTTAGGACATCAAGGAACAAACATTCAACATTACATAAAACGGAATTAATTTGGTCGCATCGAAAAATGAGACGAAATATAATTTTGTAGAAATTTATAATTTTTCTTCAGTGTATAATTAATTTTATTCCATTCCATCATATTAATTTTGTTCCATTGTTTTTTTAATAAATAGATTTTTATTACCTTCCAATGAAGTGTATGAACTACTAGATTACTAATTTATTTATATTAGTAAAATAATCGAAGTATGAAGTCGGAACAAGCCACCTATGGCTTAATCCTTGCAGTTGATGATGATGATGATTTATATTAGTGTTATTTTGCACACTCGTAGTGTAAATTCTGAACGTAGGTAAGTCTACAAGGACATTGTTAAAGCAGTTTTTCCCGCCTACTTAGATAAACTAATTTAACTCTGATAGTGTAAGAATCGTGAGCTCTAGTGCAAATCTGTAACACCAAAGAAGTGTAAGAAGTACACTAATACAGTGTAGACAATACACTATTAATGAATTGGAAAAAAGTACACCTGCAAAGTTCAAAAATACACTAAAAGGGTGAGAGTTAAAATACCCGGAATCGTAAATACACTTTTCCCTATAGAAATGGCTATACCAAACAAAAGAACACAAAAATACAAGCTCTCTAAGGTGAGGATCAATCTTGTCGGAGTTATAATAAGGCCACAATTTAATTTTGAAAATTGCAATTTTCCCATAAGAAATACATGTAAGTGTATTATTGCGCAATATTACGCAATAATTTTATGCATTTTGGTAGCGGTCCGTGCACATTTATACTAGCGGTTCTGCCTTAAGACGGGGCTAACTAGAGCAGCGTTAGGAAGGAGTCAGTCGCTCCCTGAGATCCGCCGCGTCAACTTTCAAACTTTTAGAGTTGGAGCTGCTTAAGGGATGTTTTAATAAATTTAGCGCGTGTCAAAACCGTTCGTAGCCGGGTTGCGGAGAATAGGTTTTGACAGCGCAACCAAATCAGAAACGAATTCACACAAAAAGTAATTTTTTTTCGAAAATTTGTTGTCCGATCACAAATTTAATTATTTTATTAGCTAATTACACCATTATCTATCATACCTCGTGGTAAAACCGAGATTCTGATATATTTACTTTCTATATATATATATATACAGTATATATTGTAATGAAATGCTCTGCTGAATAATTATCGCCCCACGTTGGGCGCCAAATTTGTAATATCTGTCTCGACGTAAATAATAATTAATAATTTGTAAGACAAATAAACTTGTAATTGCATGTAAAATTGCTAAATGGTAGATAAAATGTCACCTGTGATGTACTTACTTGTACTGCTCTCGACTGCAATCTTGAAATAAAACTTTGCTCCTGTTAATGTGAATAAATTGTTTTGTAATCTTTAAATAAACTGCCGCAATCTTGACATTTTGTATTAAACCTTGTATTAATAATAATTTTACAAATGACTATAGATGTCACCAACATAGCCAAAGTTACAATGAGTTTACTTTTGTTGGTGCATTATACTGTAGTGTGGATGCTTGAACAGTGTATTTGTGACTTAAACTAATATGCAAGTGATCATTTGAAATTAAATTACTTAAAACTAATTAAACTAAAAGTGGTGCAAAATCGTTTATGATACGAGTTTAAATTAAAGACGACTAACCCGTGGTTCACAAACAGCTGTTAAAGTAGGTCATCAATCCTCTTCGATATCCAGTGGCACCCAAAACGTAGGGTCGTCGTGGTTTCGTGTAACATTTACACAGGTAAATACGAAATTTTATTTATTAACTTTTTCTTCGTTGTATTTTCTTGAAAATCACTTTTGTTACATTAAATATCCATGACGTCACTAATAGTTATATGTTGCATGTCGACAAAATTATTTTATAGGTTATCGTTCATTTTATAAATTTTTCAGGAACGAAATTTTCACATGTTCACTCGGCAAGTGAAATGGGTCGACTGAACGTATTTTTCGCATCGCGAAGCATATTAAAATTGGAATTCCAACTTTTATTGTGGGTTTTTCCAAAAAACTCGATTCCATTGGCTGGGAATTCTTATCAAACGGATCCTGAAACTTTCACGAAAATTAAAGTCTTCAAAGCCGTCCCGCACAAAATTGTTAGAAAAATTCCAACTTCACTGGTCGTTCTACAATCGTCCGTCAAAGTACGAATTCTTTCTTTACACTTTATGTTAATTTTCACACACTTTGTTTATCCTAACCACTTGCGTAACACTTAGTTTTTAATTCCTCATCCCTCAATACTAATCTCACTTAAATCCTTATCCTATTAACAATCTATTACTAAAACAAAAAATCTGACATATTTGCAGGTTACAATTTCACATTTTTCAATGTAGAAGATTCAATTTTGCATCTACCATCCTCACTTGGATAGCAAATCGTTCTACAAATTAATACTCATCTTTTGGTATGCCTTATGTTCTAATTACAATTTTTATGTTATCTAAATCTCTTTTTAGATTTTCCGAAGGATGAAATTTTCTTTGCTCATTTTAGCCTTATTTGAATCTTTTGGATTTTGGATTCACTTACAATAGTGCCAAGAAATGTGGACGCTGCTATTGGATATGCAAAACAATTCCAACTTTGATCTGTGATACCCGTAGGATAAAATTTAATTTTTAGAATGCTAACTGCTCTCGCCAGCTTATGAAATGAAATTTTGTATTTAAAATGGCTCTAATGGTATGCCATGAACCTTCTATAAATGCTACATGCCAAATATTAACAACCCGTTACACAAAAAGTTCCATCCGAGGTTACAACTTTATCTATCGAAGCTGCGGGTTTTAACCGGAAGATGCAATTTACTTTATTAAGGTTATTTATCTTAGTTTTTAAGTTGATAACATGACAATATACAGGTATATATACAGGTATATTTTTATACGGTATCACCAGGCGTCCCCTGTATAAAATTATAGGTTCACTGTGCGTTCGAAGTTACTGAGCGTCCGATATACAGACGCCGAGTAACATTTTGGTATAAGTTTGTTAAATTACTATTTGAAACGACATCTAACATTTAAACTTACAAATAACAGGACGCCCAATGGAACCACTTCTTAAAAATTGTATAAATCGTAGTTCAAGCATCTAATGTTGCGCGGCGCTCTTATTAATTTTTATATATTCAAAACCATGGTAGCGCGTCATTGGGCGCATATTTAAAAAATCATGGTAAGGTGTTATCGTGCGTCCACTTGATATCATATTTCATATTATCTCATATTTAATAATAAAGAAAAGGCGCGAAGTGAAGTGATTGTATATTCACAATACCATGCTAGCGTGTCATTCAGCGCATTATATGAAGAATCTTAGTGCGGTGTTAATGTGCATCATTATTTCGATTTTTAAGTACTTACTTAATTTAATAAGTAGATTTAGCGCGAAGTGGATTGTTTGTAATTTTGTGTAATTTAAAATGTATCAATTTCGAAAAAGAACAATAAAAATAGTGAATGCAGCTATAGCGTCAGGTAAGTTTTGTTTTATACAAATCTAGCATTTATTAGTAAATTGAAAATTATTATAATATTATTTCAAAAATTATTGGGAACGGGTAATAAACCTGAACTCCGATTTTCACGCTTTTTAAAATTAATAATTGAAGATGCAAGTGGATAAAGGATTTATGTCACATTTGCACAAAATTATATTTTCTGGTAGATAAAAGTTTTAGGCACATATAATTTGTAATTTATGTAATAATAATTCTGTAGTTAAAGTTTATTTAAATTAGATAATTTTGTTTTTAATTACCACAGTACAAAGAAAGGCTATTTAAAAATTCTTTAAAGTTCATTTTCTCACAAAAAACTTGGTGCGACATGAATCCTTCATCCACTTGTGTCTTCAATTATGAAAGACGATGGCCTAAATAGCATGTAAAATAATGGCTGCAAAAATTGTATTCTTAAAAAATAAAATTTGCGGTCGGACCACAAATTTAAAAAAACGACTTTAAAGATTCCGAGTTTGACGTGGTTGCGATCGTCAAAACTGACCTTCCGCAGGTTCCGCTGTGTGCCGTATCGACAAACTTTATTATTTATTTATTATTGTGCAATAATTCACTTTAAATGTGTTCTTATGAGATTTTCGTGAACTTTGAATTTAAATTGTGGCTTTAATATTGGACCTACCAAAATTTACCATACCTTAAAGCACTCTTATGATAGTCCTCTTGTTTGGTAAAATCATTTTATCGGAAAAGTGTACTTTTGAGTTCAGGTTTATTACCTCGACCCAAATTATTTGTTCATAATACAAACAAATTTCTGTAGGTGTAGATCCTGCTGATGATTCAGATTCAGATTTTGAACCCGATGTTGCTATTAATGATGAAGGTA
Source organism: Lycocerus yunnanus (assembly GCA_036346125.1). Classification (NCBI taxonomy): domain Eukaryota; kingdom Metazoa; phylum Arthropoda; class Insecta; order Coleoptera; family Cantharidae; genus Lycocerus; species Lycocerus yunnanus. The sequence goes on along the minus strand of JARFIX010000079.1, from coordinate 289 downwards.
AAAATTTTTCTCAACTTTTCAATTTTTTTCAATTAGTTTATGTTAGATTCTGATGACAATGAGGAATATAGTCCAGGTTACACAGAAGTTGATGCAAATGAACTCCAAAGGTTAAGTGATGGAAAAGGTACTGGTGAAGCAACGAATAAAATCGTTGACCAGATTCTTTCAAATTCATCTGCATTAACTTGCAACATTGGCACATCGGATTCCAATAATATTGGTTTGAATTTGAGTAATATCTTATTAGCAAATACTAATAAATTGTATTACAGATGATGCAATAAAT